>MU675808.1:0-66492 GCA_026770625.1 Nicotiana glauca
CCCAAGATGGACCAGGTCCTTCCCTGAGTTCATTTGTCAATCTTCAAAACTTCAACTGAACTTGGGCCAACACCGAGGCAAGGAATTTTCTACAAGTGCACCACGGTTAATTCAGATTTTACCCAGTCCGATGGCCCTCAGAAATTGTTTGCACCCAATAGGTTTCGAACTTGAGACCTTTAAAGGGAGCAAACCCCAAAGCTCAAGTCTATTGCCACCAGGCCAACCCCTGAGGGTTATTTTTTTTTCCACTTTCAATGAAAAAATATGTTCAAATTGTAACAGATCGAAGGAAAAAATCTGAAAAAATCGATTCACAAGAAATCTTTAACAGTGTAGAAGAATCTATAATGAAATCTTCAAGTGAGATTGGAAGAACAATGTAGAAGAATCTTCTCTTCAAATTTTTTCCTTTTTAATGGGGCAGCCATGGAAAAAACCCATTTGTTATATCTCGAAAAATTTTAGAAAAAAAATACAGTAGAAGGTAGGAGCAATTGATTAGGCTTCTATTTCTTTTGTCTGAATTGTAAGGTGGAGGTTTGGGTTTAATTTTTTTGGTGGTCGGCGGCAATGGAGATAACGAGAAGGCCGTGGAAGGTGATCAGTAGTAGTGGTGGGATGCTGAAAACTAGGTTATGTCTATAATTCATCCATGAGTTTTTCTTGGATATGTGTATGTTAATGGATGAACGATGAAAGAGGATTTTGATGAAGGCAGAGATATGAGCTAAAAAGCTCTTGGGTGCCACATCAGCTGCCACATCAGCAATTTAAATGAACACGAGGCCATTTTGCTTTTTTTTTTTTTGTTCTAGAATCTTTTTCTTTAAAAGTTAATAGAGGGATTGGGTGCCACGATGAAGGGATTGGGTAGCCTTATTTAATCTTCATATTGAATATTCGCCGGAATTAAACTTTATGATATTCTCTCCTTGCTTAAGTTGAAGAGAAAAAAGAGAGCACAAATGAGTACTTACAGGCTAGGGGTTGTTATTTTCCTTTTCTTTTTTATTGTTTTAATTTTTTTCTTTAATCAAATTATTGCATTCACACGCATTTTCTCCGTGATTGATACGCATTTTGTCCACATTACCTATGTCACTACCACATGAGCTTAGTCAATGGTCAAAGTGGTTTGGTACTCATTCTATGAAGTTGTAGTTTTCAAATAGGAAAATTACAAGTTTATGTATCGGCTTTACAAACGAGCACAAGTTTAAGTGACCACGTGGTCATTTAGCCTAGAAAGAATGTTTTGAACTTGGAGAAGCTTAGTCAAACATGCTATATGCGCACCAAATGTACTTATGGAATGTCTAACAACTTTATCTTATCTTCCCATAAGAATAAAAATAACACTACAATAGAAGGTTAACAAAGCCCAAAATTAATTATACCATTATTTAATACAAACCAAACATTCAATAAACTCCATCTAAAATTTAATTTTAAAATTAATTATCATTATTGTCACTTAATCATTATTCTTCCATATCACATATCCATGTGTAGGTGTAGGGACTCCTCACAACAGCACTCAAGCAATAGACTAAGAAAAAAAGAAAGATCCAATAATACTTATAAATTACTGAATAGCATTATATTTTCTAACTCAAATTATCGGTCCCTTAAGAAACATTAATTAAGAAAAGGAGTAGACCATATTACCCATATTTATGTCTTACTATAAAACCTCAATATTTATTCTATTTATGTGTTATCTCCATCTTCAAGAACAATTATCACTAAGGATAAAAAAGGATAAACACAACCAATTTTGATTTAACTACTAAATTGATATTTTATAACCCCGACCGACAATATGATACGAAGGGAGTAATAAACAGACATCAACAAGAAAAGTTAATGCATTACAAAAAACGCAAACAGCAGGATAGTAAAGACAGGCTTCAATTTAGAAATAAGAGAAAGTAAAATCTTGATCAATAGCTGGCTCAATATGAATTAGAATTCAGCTTATCCAGTGCCTTCTGAAGAGTTTCTTTAAAGCTATACATTGAACTCTCAAACTCCATCACCTTTGCCATCAAATTTTCCAAAGTCTCCTTTATAACAGTGCATTCAGGGTTACAAGGCTGCAAAAGTAAAACCACATATCAGATAAACAAGATTATTCTCCTCAATGTACAACTGAAGAAGCTAGCACAAGGCCTTAAAAATACAGAAAAATATTGCTGAAATGGAAAAAACAAAATACAGTTACACTTTAAACTATTGAAATGTACCAAAGGACCAGCAGAGTAAACTTGACTCTCAGTAGCTGGAGAGACTGTGCTTGTGGACACAACCTGTGTTTCATTGGAGTCGAATGCTACTTCAGCAGAATGAGCATTTTCTTTATCATCTTCATTTGATGATCGCGACCTATAACAACTGGTAAAGCCTTTCCTTCATTTTCACTAATAGCATTACCATCAACTGTTGTTTCTACATCAGTAACTTCTCCCATTGGATGATTGGCTACTTCCAATTCCTTTTCAACAGAAACTGCTTCGCCTTCAGTTGACAATGGCTGCGCTATAACAACAGGTAACTCCAAATCAGGAAGAGTGAATTCCTTATTTTCCTCTAAGGTCAATTGAGCAGTCCCTACTTCATCACTATCACTGGACACCTTACCAATCAGATCAATCATCTTTAGAACTTCTTCATCTAGATTATACAACAACATCTGTTCCATTAAGGATTTATAAATGCCTTGTGCTTCCTTAGTATCATTGCACTCAACACCTAAAGATTCATTTTCTTTCAAATTTTCACCAGACTCTATGCTTTCAATAGTGCAATTAGTATTCTCGGACACAAGTGGTTCATCTTTAGACACTACATTTTCCTCATTGGATGTGATTTTTGAGAAGGACACTTCATTTTCTCCAACAGTATTATGATCAGCAGTTACATCATCAGAAACTTTGCCATCTTCCAATTTCTTGTCAACAGAAGCTGCTTCATGATAAACAGCACCTTTGGCCAACTCTTCAATTGGTATACTCAATTTGACAATAGAAACTGTAGTTAACTCTGCATGAGAAAAACAATGATCAGCAAAAAGATCACAGGACAACCCAATGCACAAATCATCCCGTATTCACACAAGGTGCGGGATAAGGGCCGCACACCAAGAGGGTGTGATGTAGGCAACCTACTCTAATGCAAGCATCAATAACCAATTCCACGGCTTGAACTCATGACCTATAGATCACACAGAGACAACTTGACTGTTGCTGCACGGCTCCCCTTCCAGCAAAAATCACACAAACTAGAAATAAAACAAATAAGAGAATAATGGACTTTTTATGAACAAGAATTACCATCAGTTTGTTTTGCCTGTGCCTCTTCTTGCTTCTTCCTCTTAGCAGCTCTCCTCTTCTTTGCACCTGATGGCATTTTGTGCTATTCCTTTCTCACAATTTAGATTAATGTAATGAACGAATTGAGTAGTAGTGAACTGAAACAGATTTAAAAGGGTGTATATATAGGTATTATTTCTAGTAAGTCTCTTAAAGTTCTGTGCTTAAATTAATTAAATAAGCTCTAAATTCTAATAAGTCTTTTAATATTCTGGGACTGGTTTAACTAAAGAAGATCTAGTTCATGAACGGTTGATTGGACTTCCCATGAAAAATGAATTCCGATTTCACTCATTTTCAAAATTGTTGGGAACGTAGAAAAAATAGGTAATACCAATTGCAGTTGAATAAAAGTAATACTCTATGACTTATTGTTACACGGAATGGAAGATGTCATTTCCATACTCAATAATACCAATATAGCTTTACCAAAGCCAAAAAAGCCCTGCATTCGTCTCCAGAAAATATTGGATTTGCAAGTAAACCAAGAGCCCTTCTGGCCAAGCTTTCAGTAGGCCAAAAGTAATTTTTTTTGACAAAAAGTACATTTTTTTTGCCAAAAAAATACTTTTTTGGAAAATTTGAGGTGTTTGGCCAAAATGAAAAAGTACTTTTGAGTAGCATCAAAAGCAGTTTTATGCTTTTAGGGAGAAACTACAAATTCTAACTTCTTTCAAGAAGTAGAAATAAAAGCAAAAAGTTATTTTATTCAAGAAAAAAATAACCTTAGAATAAATTTATATATTTCAAATTATCCCTTATTAATTTTAATATTTTTATTTTGTTTTCCTTTTTCTTATTTCTAATATACGTTTTTTCTCTTTTTTATTTTAATAATATTTTTATTCTCTTTCTCCTATTCCTAAGAGTAGATTTTAAATTTATATTGAATGATATATTTTGACATGTTTAAATTATCATATAAATAATAAGTAATACCAAACAATTGATGTTGTTGCTTTGGAATACTATATTTTATATTGGTTAAAAATTTTAATTTATATTTTTACTTTAAGTTTTATATTTTAATTGAATTATTTTATAATAAATGTTTAAATTTATTATTCTTTTCTAAATAATACTAATCGCAAGATGAACTTTTATTGTCCTTTTTCGTAATTTAATACTTAAAAGTATTTTTTTTATTTAAATTGGCTAAACACAATGAGCTGCAAAAAGCACTACTCAAACGAGTTGGCCAAACACAAACTGTTATTTTGCAAAAGTACTTTTGGACAAAAGTATTTTTTTTAAAAGTATTTTTGGACAAAAGTACTTTTTAAAATAAGCAATTATTAACAGTTTAGCCAAACAGGCTCTAAAAGAATAAATAAAAGAGAATCCAGCTTTCATTTTTTTTTTTTTTGGCTTATGTACAGAGAAATTGTGAGTTATTTTGTGTGTAGTTGAGGAAGACGTGCGATTATGAAACCAAAGAGTCGTAATAAATTAAACTTAACAATATATTTACTAGTATTAGCACTCGCGCATACATTAATCATATTAAATATTTGAGTTATTTGAATTATATGTGAATAGTCTTAAAATTTAAACATTCTTGATAAATATAGATAATAATTGGATATTAATTAAGAAACACTACATGAAAAAGATTAAAAATTTCTCAAATATTCTAGTTATAATTTTATTTTCTTTTTTGGTACCATTCTCAGTGGTGTCATTGGATCCTAAAAATAGTCAGGAAACAAAATAAATAACACATATTTATAGCAAAACAATTAAAGGTTGAGACTATGAGGGATTCTTTGGATACGACTTGACTCTTGTATTACTACTTGAACTCTTATTTGGCGTGTTGATATCTTTCAAACATATTTTTATTTTAAAATTTCAGTTTCTAAAAAATAATTTTGCAATAATAATTATTTTTATAATGTAAGTAAAAATATTGTCCTTAATTCAAAACTCATTTTAATCGTCTATCTAAAAATTTAAATAATTATTTAGCCAGTGAATTTTTTTTAGTATGACTCCATTTTGATATTTGACACTAACCATGTTAAACATCTAAGTTATTTGAATTATATGTAAATAACCTTAAAATTTAAATCTTCTCTATAATTATAGATAATCGTTAGATATTAAATAAGAAATACTATATAAAAAAAGACTAATAATTTTTCAAATCTCGTATTGATATATTTCTTTGCATCATTCTTATTGGAGTCATTAGAACCTAAAATAGTCACGAAGCAAAATAATAACGCGTATTTATGGAAAAGAACAAAGGTTGACACAATATGATCGACTCTTTGGTTACGACCTTGACTCTTTTACTATGACTTGAACTCTTCTTTGGTATGTTGTTAACTTGTTATCTTTTCAAAAATATTTCTATATGCAAGTGAAGATACATCCTTTGTCACGACCCAAAAATCAATCCAGTCGTGATGGCGCCTATCGTGGTACTAGGCAAGTCGACACATTACCAAAATATACGAGATTTTCATTTTCAAGATAATCCCCAAAGCTATTTAATATTAAACCTTCATAAGGAGTCTAAATCAAAACAAAAGTACGGAAAGAAAGTCCGACATCGGGGTGTCACTAGTCATGAGCATCTACTACAACTGAGCTGATAATATCGAGACTAACATAGTCTGAAAATAACTGAAAACAACTACGGGAAGTTGAAGAAGGAGGAAAGCAGGGTTGCGATCGCCAGGAAGCTACCTTGCTAACTCCGATGGATCTGCACCAGAATAATCGACACCCGCTACCGGATCCAGAAATACCTGGATCTACACACAAGGTGCAGGGAGTAACATGAATACGCCAACTCAGTAAGTAACCGAAGTAAATAAAGACTGAGAAGTAGTGACGAGCAATAAAGATATAAGTTCATATCATAAAACCTCAGTAAAAGTACAACAGGCTTTTAAAAGCAGAGTTTGAATCAATCATTTCGTTTAAACTCAGTCTCAGTAAAATCATTTGGAGACATTTTTCAACAGTTCTCAAATCGAGGCTCAGTGCAACAGTGAGCAAAAATGACGAAAACATAAACAACCCCTCTGGCAAAATATCATTCATATACAAATCCTCGGGCAAACCTCACAGTTACTCGTATACAGCCCCTCGGGCATACCTCACCATCACTCATATACAACCTCTCGGGAAAAACATCACTTAGTAGGTACATGCGCTCACTGGAGGAGTGCAGACTTAGGAGGGGCTCCTTTATCCCAAGCGCTATAACAAGCCACTTCGTGGCATAAATCAATCAGGCACTCGGGCTCACTAAATCATGAATCAGTAAAACATGTTGTGGCGTGCATCTCGATCCCATAAATATTCTCACAAATCAGGCCCTCGACCTCACTCAGTCATAAACCTCTCAAGCCACTCGGACTCTCAGTAAAAACAGGGTACTCAGCCCAAAATAACATTTTATATGCATCAAAATAGAGTAGTAAAGATTGAGTCATAAAATCAATAAATGTAACAAAACTGAGTATAGGTTTTCAACCAAAAAAACGGTGAGAGGATCGTAAGAAAAATGCCCCTCAGGTTCCAAACAGCTCTAACAGAAGGCCCAAATATGACATTCAACCCAATTTATAGAAACTCTTTCTGAAACACATAAGTATCATATAGTTTCAACCAAATACGCAACTTTATAGTTGCTACGGGACGGACCAAGTCACAATCTCCAACGGTGCACGCCCACACGTACATCACCTAGCATGTGCGCCATCTCAAAATAGTAAAACGATATGAAATCCGGGATTTCATACCCTCAGGACTAGATTTACAATCGTTACTTACCTCAAATCGGTCAAATCTCTACTCCGCGATGCTCTTTCCCCTCGACACGGCCTCCAATCGCTCCAAATCTATTCACAACCAGAACAATACCATCAAAATGCGCTTATGGAATGAATTCCACAAGAAAAACTAGCAAATTAGGCATAAATCCCGAAATCTTCTCAAACCTGGCCCCAGGCCTACGTCTTGGAATCGGACAAAAGTCACAAAACTAGCAAGTCCTTTCCTCACGAGTCCATACATACGAAATTTATCAAAATTCGACTCCATTTGACCCCTCAAATCCTCAATCAAGCTCTCCAAAATTCCAAGTCCTAACCTCTCATTTTCACTCCTAATCTTCACTAATTACATGATTAAACAACGAAAAATCACCACATATAGAAGTATTAGGGCTCAAGTAACTTACCTCACTGATAATCCCTTGAATCTCTCTTCAAAATCACCCCAAAAGCTCCAAACCCGTCTTAAAAAATGGTGGAAATGAGCAAAATTTGAAGGGTTAAATTTATACTCTGTGCCCAACAAAACCATATCTGCGGTCAAAATACCCGTTTCTGCGACGCTTCACCTGCGGAAAAACCATCGCAGGTGCAAATTCCACTTATTCCTTAAAATCCGCATCTGCGACCAACATATTCGCACCTGCGGTCTCGTAGGTGCTCCATTTATCGCACATGCGCTTCCAGCACAACCCACTCCTACCCATATCTACGAGCCATTTTTTGCTTCTGCGGACCTCGCACCTGCGGCTCCCCTTCCGCAGGTGCGGAAACACCAGCGGAATCACATCAACAATTTTTTATCAACTCTCAAACACTAAAAACAATTTCGTCAACCATCTGAAACATACCCGAGGCCCTCAGGACCTCAGCCAATAAAACCAACAAGTCACATATCAACATAAGAACTTAGTCGAACCTTCGGAATACTCAAAAGAACATCAAAACACTAAATTCCCCTCGGATTCAAGCAAAAGAACTTCTAAACTTCCAAATTCCGCAAACGATGTCGAAACCTACCAAACCTCGTCCGAATGACCTGAAATTTTGCACACACGGCATAAATGATACTACAAACCTACTCCAACTTCCAAAATTCTATTCCGACCCCGATATTAAAATTTTCACTGTCGACCGAAATCGCCAAAATTCCAGCATTCACTAATTCAAGCTTAATTCTACCACGGACCTCCAAATCACATTCCGCACGCGCTCCCAAGTCCAAAATCACCCAATAGAGATAACAGAACCATCAGAAATCCAATCCGAGGTCAAATGCTAAAAAGTCAAAACTTGGTCAAACCATTCAAATTTAAAGCTTCCAGTTGAGACCATTCTCCCAAGTCAATTTCGGATAACCCGAAAACCAATACCGATGATTCACATAAGTCATAATACATCATACGGAGCTACTCATGCCCTCAAATAACCGAGCGAAGTGCAATTTCTCAAAATGACCAGTCGGGTCATTACTGTATTGGAAAAAAATGAGTTTACATATGAAGATGACATGTCATGTCACGTGGATCGGTCAAAAAGTTATGATTGGCAAGAAATTATGAGCTACAATAGGTACGAGTAGAGACATGGAAAAAGGCATGAGCAGCCGTTCAAAGGAATCAACACCCGTGCCTATTTAAAGTCAATTGGGTCAGAGAATCACGGAGAATGAATTTGACAATATATGAGAATGCAGATACAGTATTTAATGAGTATTAAATACTGAAAATGTTAGAGAATTTGTATTAAATATAATGATTATGTAACGTAGCATTTAATGTCTTTAATTTCCCATAATTGCCTCATTATGACAGAGACAAAACGCATAACTCCAAAAGTAGCTATAAAAGGGAGATAACTAATCAAATTGTGGACACAAGACACTATCTGAATATACTTTGGTTTATTTGTTTCTCTTGATTATATTATTTCTATCTGAGTTGCTTTATTTTATTCATTATTGTGATTATCAGTAACCCGTGCTCTTCTAAATTATAGCTTTAGTCAAAATTCCATTTTTTATTCAACAAATTAGTTCCGTTACCGAGAATCTGATAAACCATTCTATTTTTGCTTAACTTTCCCTGTTTCATCAACCATGTCGAACAACAATGACAACATCCAAGAAACCAAGAAAACCAAAAAAACTAAAAACTACAGGGAGATCCACGGGACAATGCACTAATCCCTTCTCCACGAGGCTCTCCGCGAGAATCTCGTGAAGGCACTCCTGATGGGTCTCATACAGATGGACAGGCTCAGTTCAAAAATGTTGAAGCTGTGGATGAGGCTTTGCAAAAACTTATTGCCTCATAGGTCAATAAAGCTCTTCAGGCTTTTGTTAGCCAATTACCTGCTGCACCACCCACACCCACTCCAAATAACAACACTCTGGAGAACCCTCGTTTCGGGCTTGTTAATTTAGGTAGTGGTGGAACCCCCAACGAATCATAGGAGGTAGAACCAGGTAACTTAGTTAATTTTGGTTGACAAAATTTAGTACTAACATTGCAGAAATAGCTCAAGGAGCAAAGTGACCACATAGAGCAAATACCCGGGGTGCCACCCGTGATCAAAGGGGTAGATATGGATAAATATTCACAACAACCCTGGAAGCCATGTGCTGCTTCCCTCATAATTCCAAAGAAATTCAAAATGCCTGATATTCCAAAATACGATGGAATAACAGACCCACGAGACCACGTGAATGCATTTTCCATGGGCGTAAAAGGCAGCGATTTGACCAAGCAGGAGATTGAATCAGTATTAGTCAAAACATTCGGTGAAACACTCACCAAGGGAGCACTAATATGGTATTCTCTTTTACCCGAAAATTCTATAAATTCTTTTGCTGAGCTTGCAGATTCTTTCATTAAAGCACACTCGAGAGCTCAAAAAGTAGAAAAAATAATGGAAGATATTTTTAAGATCTAGCAAGGGGACTCAGAATTGCTTAGGGAATTCGTGGACAGATTCCAACGTGAAAGAATGACATTACCGCATGTACTTGACAATTGGGAAATTATAGCCTTCACAAGCAATTTGAATGAAAAGAGTTCAAAAGCTACAAGGCGACTCAAGGAAAGACTCCGTGAAGTCCTAGCTACAACGTGGAATGACGTTTCCAACAGGTATAGCACGAAGCTGAGGATAGAAGAAGATACTGTTCCTCAATTGCAAAAAGAAGAAAAGGCGAGTTCGAGACATGTGGAAACCGAAAAAGATCCGATAAAAATAGGTACGAGCCATACATGGGACCCGCAGGAAAAGTCTCACTGTCAAAACAGGACAATCAAAGGTATGATCACAGATCAAAGAATAGAGAGTCAGGTTCTTCATCAAGATTCAGGAACGATCGAAACATTCATGAGTCACGAGATGACGATAGAAATTTGAAGGCAAGGTTTGGCGGTTACAATTTCAATGTGAGCACTTCTGAGCTCGTTGCTTTTTTAAGAAGCATGTGAGACAAAGTACGATGTCCAAAAGAAATGAGGTCAAATCCAAACAGGCACAATCCTGATCATTGGAGCGAGTTTCATAATGATCACGGGCATAATACGACACACTGCAGGTTTTTACAAAGTGAAGTTGATCATCTACTAAAACAAGGTATCTCACCGAGTTATTCAGTGAGAAAGGTAAACAAGCTTACATGAAGAACAGATAGGAGCCCCCTAAACCACCTTCTCCCAAAAGAACCGTCAACGTTATAAGTAGGGGTGAAGACGTCAACGGCGTATCATATATCACAGCTAATAAAATTTCCCAAGTGATAGTTACTCAAGGGAAACGAGTACGACATGTTTTAGAGGAAGACAACATTACGTTTGACGATACTGATGTAGATGGTGTGTTAACCCCTCACAACGATGCACTGGTAATATCTCTAATTGTATATGACACTAATGTGAAACGAGTTTTGATTGATCCAGGAAGTTCCGTGAACATTATTTTGCTAAGAGTGTTACGTGAGATGCAAGCTGAAGATAGAATAATACCAAAAGTTCATACTCTATCTGGATTCGACAACTCCAGTGTTGTGATGAAAGGAGAGGTAACACTTACCACATTTGCAGAAGGAGTCGTCAAAGATACAAAGTTTCAGGTAGTAGATATGGAGATGGCTTACAATATGATTCTGGGGAGACCATGGATCCATGAAATGGATATTGTTCCTTCAACCTTGCATCAAGTTATTAAATTTCCGTCACCATGTAGAATATGTCAAATTCGTGGGGATCAATATACATCAAGGAACATCAACTCCGTAGCAGATACGAATACAAAAAGCGAAGAAAAATAGCAATCACAGAAGACAGTTGAGGGCACCACAACACAAACCTCAACTGAACAGGAGCAAACAGATATGGATTCAAGGCCTGATACCATTCAAGAACCAGAAGAGAATGAAAATATCAAAACAACAATTGAAGAATTAGAGCCAGTCGCATTACTTACTCAATGGCCTGATAAGAAAGTCTATGTTGGGGCCAATCTTAGCCAAGACATGAAATGTAAGTTTATTGAATTTTTAAAACCTAACATGGACTGCTTTGATTGGACCCACTCAGACATGACAAGGATACCGTCAGAAGTGATGACTCACAAATTAAATGAACACCCATCATACCCTCATGTCAAACAAAAGAAAAGAAAGCAATGAACCTTCAAGAATCAGGTGATTCAAGAAGAGGTTCGAAAATTGCTAAAAATTGGATCTATTAGCGAGGTAAATTATCCTAATTGGTTAGCCAATACTGTTGTAGTTCCAAAGAAGAACGGTAAGTGGCGAGTTTGCGTAGATTACACAGACCTTAATAAAGCTTGTCCTAAAGACTCTTTCCCATTATCACATATCGATCAATTGATTGATGCAACCGCAGGACATGAATTATTGAGTTTTTTAGATGCATATTCAGGTTATAATCAGATCAAAATGGATTCGAGAGATGAAGAAAAAACTTCATTTATAACAGACAGGGGGACTTACTGTTATAAAGTAATGTCTTTTGGTCTAAAAAATGCTGGTACAACATATCAGAGATTGGTTACTAAAATGTTTCAAGAACATTTGGGAAAAACCATGGAGGTTTATATAGATGACATGCTTGTTAAGACTCAGCATTCGAGAGATCACATATCACATTTATCTGATACATTACAAATTCTGCACAAATTAAATATGAAGCTAAATCCTGGAAAATGTGCATTTGGTGTTGCATCAGGTTAGTTTTTAGGTTTTCTTGTTTCTAACCGTGGTATTGAAGTGAATCCTGTACAGATTAAGGCTATTGAAGAAATCCCTGATATGCTTTCAAGTAAGAAAGAAGTTCAGAGATTAACTGGGAGGATTGCCGCAATGGGTAGATTTATTTCAAAATCATCAGAAAAATGATTTAAATTCTTTTCAGCTCTTAAAAAGCAAGATCATTTTGAATGGAATGAAGAATGTCAACAAGCACTCAGAAGTTTGAAAATGTACTTATCAAATCCACCATTACTTTCAAAACCAAAGGCTGGGGAAAGGTTGCTCAATTACCTTGCTGTTTCAGAAGTAGCGGTAAGTATTGTTCTAGTCAGAAAAGACCAAGGTAAACAATCGTCGATCTATTATGTTAGTAAATCTTTATTAGATGCGGAGACATGATATCCTCAATTAGAAAAGCTTGCACTTGCATTGGTCGTGGCATCTAGGAAATTTGGACCTTACTTTCAGTGTCATCCTATTGCTGTAGTAACTGCTTATCCCTTATTTAATATACTTCATAAGCATTAGTTATCAGGTAGGTTGGCTAAGTGGGCTATAGAATTAAGTGAGTATGAAATCACGCACCAACCTAGAATTGCTATAAAATCTTTAGTGTTAGCTGCTTTTGTGGCTGATTTTAGCCAGGGGATGCAATTAGAAGCAGAAAAAGAATTACAGGTGCTCAATTGAGCTAATCCAGGAACTTGGACATTATTCATTGACGGTTCATCTAACATAAAAGGTGCAGGTTTTAGGATTGTTTTGGTATCACCTACGGGCGAAACCATTCGACAAGCTATCAAATGTCATTCTATAACTAACAATGAAACAGAGTATGAGGCTGTGATTGCAGGTTCAGAACTGGCACGAGAACTGGGCATAAGTCAGATTATAATTAAAAGCGATTCACAACATCGTGGTTAATCAAATGCTGGGGACTTATACAGCCAGGGAAGCAAGGATGCAACAGTATTTAGAAAAGGTACGGGAATTGATAAAGCAATTTCAAACCTGGAAAGTTACACAAATACTAAAAGATGAAAATCTTGAAGCGGACGCCTTTGCTAATCTCACATCTGCGGCTGACGTGGCAAGTGATAAAAGCGCTTCAGTTATTCATTTATTTGATTCGGTTCTCGACCCCGACAAGAATGGGGTAAATTTTAATAATTTTACTTGGGATTGGAGGAATGAGATTGTTGCTTTTTTGTAGTATGGTACCGTCTCTGATGATAAGAAAAAAGCCCATGCGCTTCAAAAAAGGGCTGCTCGGTACTGCTTAAAGCAAGGCAATCTATACCATAAAATGTTCGGTGGTCCTTTAGCCAGATGCCTCGGACCTTCTCAAATAGAGTATGTAATGAGAGAAATACATGAGGGGCATTGTGGGAATCACACTGGAGGAAGATCATTGGTAAGAACCCTAATTAGGGTAGGGTATTATTGGCCTAAAATGGAAGAAGAAGCAGAAAGTTTCGTGGCTAAATGCGATAAATGTCAAAGGTACGGTAATAATATGCATAGACTTACAGAATTACTACATCCAGTCATCGTACCGTGGCCATTTATGAAATGGGGAATGGATATCGTGGGTCCATTACCACAAGCAAAAGGACAGGTAAAATTTTTGCTCGTACTCACTGATTATTTTACTAAATGGGTAGAGTAAGGAGCATTCAAACAGGTACGAGAAAAGGCAGTTAAAGATTTCATTTGGCAGAATATCAGATGTCGATTCGGTGTACCAAAGGAGATCGTGTGTGATAATGGCCCTCAATTTATAGGAACTCAAATCACGGAATTTTTTCAAAGTTGGCAGATTAAAAGGATTACGTCTACACCTTATCATTCAGTGGGTAATGGGCAAGCAGAATCAACAAATAAAATCATTATCAATAATTTAAAGAGGCGTTTAGAAGAGTCAAAGGGAAATTGTCCAGAAGTGCTACCTGGTAGTTTATGGGCATATCGCACAATAACAAAAACAAGTACGGGAGAAACACCATTTTCATTGGTTTATGGAGCAGAAACTTTAATTCCTGTTGAGATAGGAGAGCCAAGTACAAGGTTTGCACTCGCAATAGAAGAGTCTAATGACGAAGAAATTCATGTAAATCTAGATTTACTTGAAGGAAAAAGGGAAGCTGCATTGATAAGAATGGCAGCACAGAAGCAAGTTATAGAATGGTACTACAACCGGAAAGCACGGCTCAGATTCTTTAAAATTAGGGAATTCGTACTTAAAAAGGGTTTTCAATCCACGAAGGTAGCTAACGCATGTAAATTAAGTCCTACATGGGAAGGACCCTATAGAATTCATGGTATTGCAGGTAAAGGAGCATACGAACTGAAAACAATGGATGGCAAGATATTACCTTCACATTGAAATGCTGTTCACTTGAAGAGATATTACTTTTAAGGAATACCCATGGTCAGGTATCTATAATTTAAAATTCTATTTTTGAATTGTTGGAATTTTACTAACGGTTTTAGATGATAGGCAAAAAGCTAGCCCGTACTAAATGATGAGTCACGACCTACAAGGCACGTGGAAAACATTAAATTTCCCGGCCTAGGGTTACAAATATTCTGATAGAAATTCAAACGGGTTAAGCAGTCTTTATCTATAATCGCACCTCCGAGTCCCGTATGTTTTTCTTTTTTTCAGGAAAAGGACCAAACAAGAGGAATAATCAAGTGCTCAAGGCTTCATACTTCAACACTCAAACACTTGGGAGACTACATAATATACACATGCATAGGCATGTGTATAAGGAAAAAGAACATTGAGAAAAATCAAAGATTAAGCCTGAAAAGTTCAATCAAAGAATAAGACAAGTGTAGAAAATTCAGAAGTCACGAGCTAAGGCAAGAAAAACCTTATTATAGTTAGGGCAAAGGCTATGTACTGAAACAAGTTATAAAGAAAAACCTTGGGTTTATTATTTTTTCTTTTAAAAAAAACCGTTACAAGAAAAATAGTTACGAGAAAGTCATAGATGTAATCCAAGTACATGTAAAGTGTTATTCAAAACTAGACAAAGTTAGAATAAAAACTTGTCAGAAGTTGTTTCAAAAAAGCATGTGTATTCCCGTTTCTTTCATCGTATGTTAACACCATTATGAAGTTGAGACGTCTTCTTCATTAAGTGTCGAATATAAAAGGGCCCTCTTTTATAAAATTCATGTTTAATTTACTTATTCATGAAGTTAATAGAAGCATTTTCTAAAGAATAAAAATGCAGATTATTCTGTAAGTCCTTAGAAATAAAGGCGAGAATAAATTAAATAAAAGTTAAAGATAATAATGAGAAAACTTCTAAAATATTAAAAAGCTTAAGACTAAGTAAAAACTTAGTCATAAAGCTGCAAATTGTTTATACAATTATCCCATGAAAGGTCTGGGGACTTGTGTTTCCAAAATAAACCCTCAAACGAAACCAAGGGTTTTAGATATAACTTTCCAAAAAGGTACCTGCAAAGAGAATTCGAATAGTTTAAATTTATCACTAGGAAGATGAGGGAACTGTAGAAGGTGTATCAACGGCAACGAGTTCAACTTGGGTAGGTGTACCAACAGTTGCAGGTTGAACTTGACTCTCAGTAGCAAGCTCGATTGGGCTTGGAAGAGTTGGGATACCCGTATTGACTTCAACATTCACAGAAGCTTCGACCACAAGAGAAGGAAAATCTTGAGATTGCTGAGCTTTCTTAATAGCTTCATTTATTTTTGCTAACTCAGACTCCAAGTTAAAATTCTCCTTACTATATTTAACAAAGGTATCCCCACGAGAATTCAGAAAGCCCAACTCACTTCCATGGTAGACTTGTCCCCAAGGATCTCATAATCCCTTTCCCAAGTAGCAATGTCATCATGTAACTTCTCATTTTCAGCCAAGACAGATGTGTAAGAAGCTTGAAGAGAGGAATGGTAATTCTCTAAGGCACAAACCTTATTAGAAGAAATTCGAAGGTCTTCTTGTGCTTGAGTCAAATTCTGCACAAGTTCTCCAGCATAAGCTTCTTTTTCATTCAAGAGAACCTTCAGTCCTCTAATCACTTCACTAGCCTTGGACAATTGCTTGGAAAATGAAGATTCGAGACGAGCTTTTTCTTCTCCACTTGGCTTGAGGAAGCCTTTATAACTCCCAACTCCGAAGTTAAGGCTCGTACCTGCTTTTCCAAGGTACTCTTGCTTTCCTCAAAATAGTCCATATCAATATGAAGACTCTCGAACTGCTCCTTCCAATTGAATGCCTCTAATTGATAATCATACATTAACTGTTCTGTGAGGGTAACCCTTTTTATCATCTATGTGCCGATGAGATTGGCCTAAAAAGAAAGGAAGGTAAATGAGAATATTAAAGATAAAGAAAATGACAAAAGAAAGAAAGGGAAAATACCTTTAAAGTACAATGCACAATATCATTCATCAGCATCAAGGAACTATGGTTCTCCAACTTAGCCTTCCTAACCGGACCAATTAAAGGCTTTAGCCACACGTCCGCTTGACCAGATTTTCTTAAAACATTACCCTCATCAGGGACTTCAATGATCACCTACCTCATGGCACCACATTCACTTGAGGAACCAAACCTCTACATGGTGAGAAAGTAGAGGAAAAGTTGTCGAAGGAGGCACGGTGGAAGTAGTAAAGACGGCAGCTTGGGGAGGAGTAGGAACAGTCGAGACTGGCAAGGAAGGAATCACAGAAACGGGAGTAGAAAAAGAAGCCAGGAGATTCTCATCAGCAACTGGACCTAAGTTCTCATTGCCAAACCCGCTAATAAAAAGCTGTTCAACAGAATCGTGAGCAGCAGCGGGAGCAACATCATCATCAAGAACTACAACCGGGGCCTCAATAGGTTCGGTACGAGGAGAAGAACTGATGGGGGATGATTCTGCTTCATCATCAGAGATAATGCGTCTCCTGGACCGTGGCCTTGTTACTAGGGCACCTCCGTCTTCCTCTTCTTTAGAGTCTTTATCAGCAATGGCTTCTCTTTTCGATGAAGAACCCGAGACTATTTCTTGGGCCCTTTCCAAAAAAATACGTGAAGCCATGATTGACTCCGCAGTAACTCCTCGAACAGCAAATCCTGATAAAAAGAGGGATTGAGATTAGTGCAATATAAAAAATAAATAAATATAGTAAAAGTATGAAAGGTAAAATGAAAACTCTTACCATGATTTTTTACTTTTCAACCAAATTGGTTAGAAAGGGTCTTCCAAGACCTACCATCCATTGGTGCAATCTTCAATAACTTGCCTACCCAATCACAAAAATTGGGAACCGCGTCCACAACTCCTATGATTGCTGGAAAAAGAAAATAAAATTAGAAATATTAATAAGTTGAAGGAAAAGGTACGAGAGAGTTAAAAGACTCACGTGCAAAATTCCACTTCTTAGGGAAGGGAACATTTTGTTCACCCACTAAACCAAGAGTGGGGGCAGCAACAAACCTGGCGTACCAGCCACAGTCTTTGTCATCTTCAAGGCTCACCAAAACCCTCTTGCTCCTGGCTACTAGTGTAAAAACCCCATTGCGAAAGAGCCTAAGGGAATAAAGATGAATCAAGTGTGGAAAAGTGAAAGGAACCCTAGCAGTATTAGTCAAATGCCTCAAACAGGCGACAACTCTCCATGTGATGAGGCCAATTTGACCCAAGCAAACATCAAAGAAGCGACATAACTCAAAAATAGCAGGGTCAATAGCCGGACTAAACCCTAAGGTAAAAGGGTATGTATAGACAAAAGAATACCCAATTATGTAAGAGGTAATTCTTTGGTTTGGATTGGGGATAATAATAGGGAAATCACTACTCCAGTGGCAGTCTCTACGAACTAAAGGAATCAAACCTTCTATAATTTGGGTGGGGTAAGCATCAGCCCGATCTAAAGAAGCTACTTGGTTCTTAAGTGACACCCTATCATTATACAAAGATAGTTCTGCAGGGACTATCTCTTCTAATGATTCACGAACAGGTTCAACAATCTTTGCCCCTGGAAGAGGACCTTTGTGAGATACAACCTCTAGTTCTAGAAGAGGGGCCAGAACTAGGAGAAGGAACAGAAGAACCGCGTGCAGAAGAAGATCCTAGGTTACGGAGTCTACCTCCTCTTCTGCTCCTCTGGGGACATTGAGGAAGCTATCAACTATGGAGACCCTACTAGCGTTAGGGTTTGATGAAGACATGGTTATATGAAGAAGAAGCAAACAGAGGTTTGAGAAATTGGGTGTTCAGAAAACTTTATGTAGTAAAGACAAAGAGGGAAGTTATATTTATATTAAGAAGTAACCGTCAAAGGAAGAGGTGTAATGATGGAAGGTTCATAATGACAAATGACGCTTCATGTACAGCGAAACCGAAAAAAAATTGTAAAAAGTGCTGCAGAGTTGCAGAACTAATGAAAATTTGTCACGTGTTAAGAATATTAATTAGAAGTGACAATTGAAGCTTCGATCTTTTCACAGCATTAATGGTGACAAAAATTCCCTATTTAATGAAATTTCACTTCCCAAATGTTCAATCGATGAATAAATGGCAAGTGGGGGGACTATCTGTATTAGGAAAAACTCGAGTTTACATATGAAGATGATGTATCATGACACGTGGATCGGTCAAAAAGTTATGATTGGCAAGAAATTATGAGCTACAATAAGTACGAGCAGAGACATGGAAAAAGGCACAAGCAGCCATTCAAAGGACTCAACACCTGTGCCTATTTAAAGTCATTTATGTCCGAGAATCACGGAGAATGAATATGACAATATATGAGAATGCAGATACAGTATTTAATGAGTATTAAATACTGAAAACATTAGAGAATTTGTATTAAATATAATGATTATGTAACATATCATTTAATGTCTTTAATTGCCAATAATAGCCTCATTATGACAGAGGCAAAACGCATAACTCCAAAAGTAGCTATAAAAGGGAGATAACTGATCAAATTGTGGACACGAGGCACTATCTGAATATACTTTGGTTTATTTGTTTCTCTTGATTATATTCTTTCTATCCTAGTTGCTTTCTTTTATTAATTCTTGTGATTATGAGTAACCCGTGCTCTTCTAAACTATAGCTTTAGTCAAAATTGCATTTTTTGGTTAAACAGTTACATCCCCCCCCACTTAAACATACGTTCATCCTCAAACATGCCCAGAGTTGTTCCAAAAGCCATCAAATCGGTGTATGATCTCACTATGCATATACCCGGGTGTGATCCTACGTCACCCTTTCCCATATAGGTCTGTTAAAACAACATGACTAAAATTTCTTAATCTAGTCTAGCCCAAAAGCCTTAGAATCCATTTTCCAAATCCGAAATTTTCTATAAGATCAGAATCTCGCATCCACACACTGTATAAGTCTGAGCAAGCTGTAACCAGTCATAGCCATGACCCAATACCACATAACTCAAACACTCACCGCGATGATTTTCAATCACAACAGCTACCCAACATAATCAAATGCTGGTAATAACCTCTTATCAAACAAATCCTCGTTCTAACACCTTCATATACTGCCAACGAGGAAAGAAACACGCAACAACTCATGACCATTCATCAGATCAACCAATTGTGGAACTCTATCTCCTTCGATAAGAACTATAGCCAATTCCTAAGCCGATTAGCGACATTACCCCTTTAAATATACCGTAATAAAATTTGATAACATCCATTCTAGTTTCGACGACCTCATCTTATCAGATACAAGTTACTCTACTGACATGCTACAAACCTGTGCAATCTGTACACCCAATAGAAACATCCCAAATATACTCAAATCATAGAAAATGATTCAAACGAGAGGACTGTCCCACCAACTTAACAAGTACCATCACAACACCATGCTAAGAGCCTATCACACATATTAGAACCAAAACACACGAATCCGACACCAAGGATCATACCTCTACATATCTCCGCTACAACACGTGATCCCATCCAAACGTTAGTCTGCATTATATACCTCTAGCCATCCTGCTCAAAATCCATAACCATTCGAAATTCAACATCAAGAACCCAAAGTGCATTACCATAACCACGGGGAAGCAAATGAAATAACACCACACAAAACCCGAAAGAACATAACCAATACATCATCCACCAAGTAATACCCAATACTCTTCATGCTCTAATTCTGCTATAAGACCCCAATAGAACCGCACCATATGTGCGTGTAACCAACAAATCATAACTCCTCGAAACACGGAAGGGTAACTTATAGATCACTTTAGAACACGAATAAGCTTAATAACAATAGAAACATATCCCTCAATAATAGAAATTCGGAGTCAACAAATCCGACCCGGTGAAGAAAACACATCCGTATTGGGTCTACCAATGAACCCCAAATCAACTCTGGTCACCCACGACAGTTAAATACCCTTCGTAAGTCTACATTGACTAAATTACAAGAGCTATTAACCTCTGACTAACCTTGGCTACATTTTTACAGTCCACAACCACGAAACAATCTACTCACAAAAACTATCGGTCTCCAAATCCATAGATCATACGAATCACCATCTCTGGTCTCAACTCTACCACCTGAATGTCCACACTTATCCAATTACAAGGTCATCCCACGAGGAATAATTCTAAAATTCTTCTGTGCCACAAGGCAAAATTTGAACTCCAGCAATCGATCAAACAAGAGAGTGTTGCAATATCAATGAGGTATCCATAACTCAAACATATCGCCCTTTTCTGAATGTATACTCTCATCAAGCCATACAATTAGTAATACCATTTTCCTAGTCTTCTGAAAATGTCCATGCTACCTTAGAATTTATGACCATCCTTTCAAAACTAAACTGTGACCTTACACATGAAAACCTCAGTCCTATGCAACATACCGTATATGCCATCCCATCCTATGATAAATGTGTGAAATTTATAATCCACTCTAAGTCACATGCAACTATACACTTGATAAGTCAGGATTTTAACATGTTTTATTCCCCTGCTTGCCTATGCTTTGGTTATAAATTGCTATAAAATAGTCCCAAAATGCTCACAAGTTGTGCTTGATTGCAGGTTTGATAAAAAAAAGTGACGAAATGTCAAAGATCAGCTCAAAAGGAGTGAAACCTGCTCAAGTATCAAAGATTAAGTGAATTGAGGAAAAGAAGGCCTAGTGCGGATTGCACAAAAGTGAATGCGGCCACACTAGGAGGTTCAGAGACATGGCTAGTTTGGTCTTAAGGCTACACGGCCGCGCTACTCGGTACGCAGTCCGTGGTGGTGACTTCGCGGCCTCACTACCTTTTTGTCCGGTCTGCGTAGCAGAGGTTCAGAGAGATGTGAAATCCCAAGTGTTAAGCCACACGATCCGCAGTCAAGCTTGTACGAACCGCGCTTGTTGCCTTCGCGGCCGTGGTTCAATCTACATGGTCCGCGGTCCTCAAGATCCGAGAAGCTAAAAGTTGAAGTTAAAGAGCCAGTGCGGCCGCGGTCCTTTTGTGCAGCCCGCACTGACCCCACAGGGGTATTTTTGTCCAATTTTTCTAGCCTAGTATAAATAGAATATTTTACCAGTTTTAGGTTATCTTTTGCATCTTATGACTTTAGACGTGAGTTGCGCCAATTATTTTAGCCATTTTTGGCAGATTATTATAGTTTCTTCTTAGTAATCAATTAATATTCTTAGTTATTTATCTATTTCTTCAATTTCTGTATCTAGCATGAGTATCTAAACCCATTAGCTAGGGTTGTGGATAAACCCTAGTATGGATAGTTGATGGGTGTTGCCATCTAGGGTTAGATTGACTATGAGTGTTTGCTATTTGGGTTGATTTTATATTTTAATTTCAAATTTGTGGTTGCAAACACTGATTCAAGCTTTGTGGGTTTAACTCCTCTTGAGAAAGAGAGTCTATGACCCCAAAATTGACCCAACAAAGAATTGGGATGGACTCATGAGAAATGATAGTCCCAATTCATGGGTTAAATCTCGAGAGAGTAATCACCCTAATTGAACGCTAGTTGCTTGTCCTAGTTTGCCTACCCATTTAATCTCGAGAAAGTTAATTGGGCAAAATCACTCTCTCTACCGAGAGGTGTGAGAGTGAGTAAAATTGTGCAACGGTTATAGCAGAAGCCCCAAATATGTCAATTGAACTTTTGTAACCTCTACCAGTCAATTTGCCAGCTAGGTAGTTTCATGACCCTAGTGCCTTTCTTCCCATTAGATACAACTTTAGCAATCGTCTTGTAGCTTAATTTAGTTTCAAATTAGTAGTTGATAATAGTAGTTATAATTGAAAAACCAAAAATGAAAAGAAGTTCATTTAAGAGCATACACGCAACTCTATCCTAAGTAGATACCTGAATTCCTTTCTAGTTCTATGAGGATTCGATCCCGACCCTCATATCGGGTAAAAGCTATTGCGACCCTCTTTTCCTACTATTTAGTAGCGGGTAGTTGGAAGCGATCACTTTTTGGCACCGTTGCCGGGGAGCTTATGACTTTTGGCTATCTAATTAGTAGTTTGTGTGTTTCTCTTCTTTACTTCTTATTTACTAATTTTGTTTGTGTCGATTATTCAGGTACAAATGGCTCTCAATGTGAACGACCCTCTTGGCAACGTGAATGCGGGGGAGGAGGTAGATGATCTTGAGCAAGCAAACAAATGTGTACGAGGATGCGTTGAGATTGAGGCTTTTTCCATTTTCTCTTCGGGGTAAGGCATTGGATTGGTTAGAAAGGCTACCAAATCATTCCATCACAATGTGGGATAAATTGGCGGACAAGTTTATTTCCAAGTTCTTTTCGTCGAGTCACATTGTGGCACTTCGGGATGAAATTTTGGCTTTCAAGCAAGAGCCAACGGAACCCTTACATGAAATATGGGAGAGATTTAGAAAAATGGTGAAAGAGTGCCCAAATAATTATCCGAGGCAATGATTCAACAAACTTTCTATCCGGGCAGCAACACCACTAATCAATGCATTGTGAACCAATTGGCCCGTGGGAACTTTATGAAACTCTCGTACCAAGAGGCATGTGATATACTTGATGAAATGGCCGAGACCTTTTCGGCATGGCAAAATAGGGCAAACATGCCCCAAGGTGACCCACGGTCATCCATTTGCACAAGGAATTGCACGATCATGGCCAAGCTATTGCCGAGCTTACAACAACTATGAATCAATTGGCGAAGGTGTGATCGCAACAAGTCTAAAATCCGCGCCAAGTAAATGCAATGGAAAGTGTTTCTATGTTGAAAAGGAGGCAAAGAGGGCAACAACAACCTCAAGGTAATTGTGAGCAATTTGACAACAACAATGATGGTAGTGGTTATTCGAATAAGTGCTATGATGATCAAAGCAAAGAATGTCAATATGTCAATAACTACCAAGGTAATAGAGGAAATCAAGATAATCAATAATGGCATCCTCATGGAAATTGGGGCAATCAACAAGGCGACGGTAATTGGAATAATAACAACCAACAACAAGGTGGTAGCAATTGGAACAATAACAAACAAAACAACAATTGAGGTAACCAAGGTAAGATCAAGGAAATTGGAACAGGAACAATAATAATTGGAACAATAACAACAATCAAGGAGGGTGGAATAATGGCGGAAACCAAGGCAACCGGGGGCAAGGCTTTCAAAGCCCCCCCATGTACTAACAACCGAACAATCCACCTCCCTTTCCTTCTCAAGGTCTGATTTCTTCCGGAAGTGATTTGGGTAGAATTGAAAATATGTTTTAGCATATGATGAAAAAGAACCAAGATTTCGATGCGTAATTGGCTTCTCATAGTACATATATCTGAAACTTGGAGGTGCAACTAGGCCAAATTTCTCAAGCTTTGAATACTCGCCCCAAGGGTGCTCTACCAAGTGACACAGTAGTGAATTCGAAGGGCGGAAACACCAATCAAGTGATGGCAGTTACAACAAGAAGTGGGAGAGGCGGTGATGTGCATGCCTCAAGAGAAAAGCGAGTTGTGGATGATGATGTTGAGTTGCGGGATGACAATGCACCTTCGACTGTTGAAGATGTGGTTAGAAATGTGAAAAATGATGTGAGGATTGATATTGATGAATCCGAGGTTGAGAAACAAGATGACGTGAACCCGTCTAGGGAACACGTGATTGATATGCCTGAGCCGATGGTGCCCAAAGCCAAGGCACCTTTGCCTAGGCCACCTCCGCCATATCCTCAACGGTTAGCAAAGCACAAGAGTGACCACCAATTCAAAAAATTCATAGACATGATGAAGAGTCTTACAAACAACGTGTCCTTGGTAGAGACACTTGAGCAAATGCCAAGGTATGCCAAGTTTATGAAGGAGTTGGTGACAAAAAAGAGGTTGAAGGAGTGTGAACCAATACCAATGACGCATCAAGTGAGTTCTATTGTTCATTCTATGGACCCAAAACTTGAGGATCCCAGAGCTTTCACTATCCCTTGTACTATCTGAAGTGCGGATTTCGTCAAAGCCCTTTGTGACTTGGGGGATAGCATAAACTTGATGCCCTATTTGGTCTTCAAGACCTTGGGAATTGGAAAACCTCGCCCAACTTCAATGCGACTTCAAATGGCGGATCGGTCAATAAAGCGGCCTTTGGGTATAATTGATGACGTACTTGTCCGTGTTGATAAATTCATATTGCCGGCTGACTTTGTTATATTGGATTTTGAAGTGGACTCTGAAGTCCCGATCATTCTTGGGAGACCTTTCCTAGCTATGGGGAAGGCTTTAGTTGATTTTGAGGCGGGTGAGTTGACATTCCGTGTGGGGGATGAGAAGGTGGTTTTCCTTGTTTGCAAATCCATGAGGCAACCTAATAGCACCGAGGTGTGCTCATCTGTTGACATTGTCACAGCTGTGATAATGGATGAGACAAGTTCTATGCTTGATATTGAAGATCCCCTTTCGGCCGCACCTCTAAATCGGTATGTAAATGATGATGCAAATAGAGTGAAGTGCATAGATGTTTTACATGTCATGGAATCTTGGGAACCCAGTAAACTATCTTTGGATCTTGACAATCAAGAAACTACACTAGCAAAGCCAACAATTGAGGAGCCAATGGTGTTGGAAATGAAACAAGTTGCTCCACACATGTACCTCACAATATTTGAGCCCGATATTATCTTGAAGGATGATGCAACGCCTCTCTTGGAGCTTCAAGGAAGACTAACTACAACAGAGCATGAAATGACAACTAGTCTTCATAATGAGTTGCTTCCTACAAGACCAGACACTGGTTAGCATTTTTGCATGAACTTTGGAAAATTGAACAAAGTGCGCCGCAAGGACCATTATCCTTTGCCATTCATTGATTGGATGGTTAACCAACTTGCTGGACGTGCTTTTTATTGCTTCTTGGAGAACTTGATAAGAGCCTTGTGGTGGTGCTTCTTGATTTGAAGTGATGTGATGGTAACATGCGCTGTGCTGTGACATTAAATCGGGTACTTCTTGGGAGGCAACCCATGTCTTTTTCTTTCTCTTTGATTTTCTTTGTAGTTTAGGATTTTTGAGCTAATTGGTTACGAGATATTGCAGGGATTGTGTTGATGCAGTGCAAAACAAGTGGAAAAAAATTGCCCAGTCTCTGAAGTTTGCCAGTGCGGTCACGGTACACATTGTGCGGTTCGCACTGGCATGAGCAAAAAGAGGTGTTCTCTAAAGTTTTCCACCGCACCGCATTCCATTTAGTGTGGTCCACGGTGGCCCTCCACAGCTGCGGTTTGCTTTTGTGTGGTTTGCGGAGGCTGCCTTCTAAAGCTTCACTCGAACAAACCCAGCGCGGTCCGTGGTCCATTTTGTGTGGCCGCGCTGGTAGGTAATGATGGGGCTCGCATCATTTTCTATAAATAGATCCCAAAGGCCTCAGTTTACACTTTTCAAACTTTGAATCCTCAGAGACCTAAAACTACTGTTCATACTTTCGTTGCTCGAAATTCTTGCTTGCTTGGATTAATTGCATATAATCTTCACAAATCTGGTAACATTTCATGCATTTTTGATTGATTAATTTCATATTTTCATTTTATTTGCTTGCCCAGTAGTTTTTAGATTCTTCTTTCTTCTCGTAGCTTCTTCTTTTTCATTTAATTGTTAGCGTAGGATAGCATTTAATGCTGGGTTTGTGTACTTGATATGCCTAATCAATGGGTAAACTGAGTAGGGACAAAGTAGGTGGAAAATTTAAACACGTTTGCAAAAAAAATTGAAACCCTAACTTAGTGCCCGTGAAACTGACTCAGTGCGGCACACGGTCGCCTTAGCGCGGTCCGCGGTGCCCTGACGCGGTCCGTGGTACCTTTCTATGCGGACTGCGGTGTTCATATGTCTGAAACTGAACTTGCTTCCAGTGCGGCCACATTGCACTTTGTGCGGTCCGCTGGCCCACCGCGGCCGCAACCCCATTTTGTACGGACCGCGGTGGGGTGCTTCAGAGAAGGTGAGTTTTGGGTCTTTGCCTAATGCAGACCGCAGTCGCCTTTGCCAGCAGCGGTGAGTACTCCACCTCCCCCATAGCTTCAGTATCTAGGGAGAGTGCAGGCGGAGGTGATGGAGGTGGTGAGGATAGTGATGAGGAGGTGCCCCAGAGTGGTGTACTTCAGGTTGGGGGTGTTGACCAGACTAGAGATCTCGCAACTTGGGAGGATAGGTTCGTCAGTCAGGTAGCGTTCCACAAGTTTAGGGTATGGTGGCCTCTACAAAAGTTGATTCTGGAAAAGAGGTTTATTGAGCTAGACCTTCTACCCCTACTCCCAAATGTGCATAGACAATTTTGAACTTGAGTGGGTCGGGATCATTTTCGAAGTAAATATGTACAAGCGAATGAGCACTTGTTCAAGGAGTTCTATAGCAATGTGGACCACATCTTGAAGGGCACCAAAGTAACCTAAAGTGCGGAACAAAAAGGAGATATTTACCGGGAAGGCACTCAATGACTACTTAGGGTTCAATGACGAGGATGAGACCCTCTGTAATGAAAAGTTGGCAATGGGAGAAGAAGTTCGTTTGTGGTTAGCTTCATACCTGGCAATCCCGGGTACTGTTCCAAAGTGGGTGCAAGCAGGAACCAAAATATTTCGGAAGACCTTTAACTTTGAGGCTCGAGGGTGGTTGACTTTTGTGTGCAGTCGGCTTGACCCCACTACCCACGATCAGACTATTCCACTTACCTGGGCTGTTCTAGCTGCATCTATTATAGCAGGATACCCTATCAATGTGGGCAATGTGATGTCCCGTGTGATTTCAACTGTGGGTCTTGAGCATGATCGGAACTACCCTTTTCCCAATACCCTCACCATGTACTTCAAGGACCTAGAAGTGGAGAAGAAACCTTTTGATATCAAGGTCAAGCTAGTGGGTCCATTCTCCTAGTTCAGTATGAAGGGCCCAAACAACCCTAAAGACAGCAACTACAAGCGAACTACATCTGCCCCAACTGGCCAGTCTGAGGAGCCAGTTGCGGTAGACCCTTCCACTGAGCCTGCTGCAACTACTACTGACTTGCCTCCAGGACCTTCCTCTACTGTTGGCCCCTCTACTTCAGCTGACTTGGGGATCCCATCTTCCAGGAAACATCCCATCACTACCCACCAGTTGAGCCAGACCATGCATAGTTTGAACAACTGGATGGAAACTGCATCGTCCAAGTTGTCTACTCTATCTTCCACTATTGAGGCTCAGCATGCCCCATAGACAGCTCAGATTCCTCAGTCTATTGAGGACACATTGAAGAAGCTCCTGGAGAACCAGTCAAAGATGATGGAGACACAAGATGCCTTATCTAAGGCAGTGGAGTCATAAGGCAAGGCTTTGAAGGAGCTTGCCGAGGAGCACAAGAAGATGAGGAAATCATGGGCTTCCAAGGAGTCTATGAAGAAGCTCAAATTAGATGTGGACAAGCTATTGGCGGACCAGATGCCTCTAGACTTGCTATTCAGGGATCCAGCCCCAGCAGTAGCACCAGTAGCAAAGCCACATCAGGAGCAGACTCAGAAGCTCCCCAGTGCAGCTGAGGCGATCATTGAGTTGGCGGACCCACATGAGGCTTCCTCCAGTTTGCCACAGGATGCACTTGATATCCAGTCTGTCCAGATCCAGGCCCCAGTCTCAGTAGCTGAGCAGCAGGAGACCGGGAACCAATCTAAGGTTCCTTCACATACAGAGGACCTGGGGACCACTGATGATCCCATTCAGACGGACCAGGCCTAGGGAGCTCCTATATCCTTTCTTTGTGATTTTTGATGCTTATTTGATAGTTAGCATTGGAGACAATGCCAACTTTTATTCGTAGGGGTGCGCCCTACTTTTTATCTAGATGATCGTATATATTAGTTGACTTAGTTTGTGTTTTAGTTGATTTTCTATTTGGTATGTATATAACTTTACA
The DNA here is from genome assembly GCA_026770625.1 of Nicotiana glauca. Taxonomy (NCBI): domain Eukaryota; kingdom Viridiplantae; phylum Streptophyta; class Magnoliopsida; order Solanales; family Solanaceae; genus Nicotiana; species Nicotiana glauca. The sequence continues at coordinate 28,807 of MU675808.1, forward strand.
TTTAGTTACTCTTATCGTACTTTTTATCTTCTCTTTGGTCTGTGTATAAATTTATATTTTTATATACTCATCCCCCGTTGTATATTCTAATCCCCTATTGTAAATATTCATTCTATTTTCTATTTTCGTACAAATTTTTCATTTTTATTTTTGGCTTAGTAGATAGGCTCGCAGTCTATTTGTTTTGTTTTTGGAACTTTCAATATGTTTTTCTTAATGCCACGGTTCTTTCCAAGGGTGGAGTATTGTGTGAACCGGGTGGCTCTTCCTGATGATGGATGGTGTGACAACCTTCTTAAGGGTTTGAGTCCCTTTTTTAGTAGTTTTTAGTTAAGGGTACTTCAAGCTTAGCTTCACTTGGGCCTAAGACATTTGCCTTTGATCCCATGGTCAAAGACAAGTGGTTGTGTTTAGGATGGTGAAAGTAGTGGCCTTGAGACTCTTGTGTTGACAAAACAAACATCATGTGGTCTTTCGGGACTTTTGTGCGCTCAATCATGTCTAAGGTTGTTGTGGGCCCCTGACTCTATGTCTTTAGCGATCCTTGAGTGTGTGTGGTGAGAAATTGAATTATGAGTCCAAGTCCTGAGCAAATGGTATAGAACTTGCCCTGAAGGTTTGTTGAGGCAAAATTTTGAGTGAAATTCGACTCGAGAAGTGATTATAGTGTGACGACCCGGCCGGTCGTCTTAATAATTAACACCCTGATCCCCTATTAAATGCTTCCCCTAAGTTCAATTCTGCTATTTTGGTTTGCCGAGACGTTTGGTGTTGGGTTTCAGAGAATTTTGGGACACTTAGTCCCTAAATGAGAGCTTAAGTGTTGAAAAATGGTCTGTAGTCAGAACCGTGTGAAGACGACCTCAGAATGGAAATTTGATTATTTTGTTAGCTCCGTTAGGCGATTTTGGGGTTGGGAGCGTGTTCGAAATGTATTTTTGAAGTCCGTAGCTCATTTAGGCTTGAAATGCCGAAGTTTGAATTTTTGAAGTTTCCGGTCCGATAGTGAGTTTTTGATCCGAGGGTCGGATTGGAATTCCGGAAGTCATAGTAGCTCCTTCATGTAATTTGGGATGTGTGCGTAAAATTTTAGGTCATTCGGACGTGTTTTCGTTAGGTTTTTGATCGAAAGTGTATTTTGATAAAATTTGAAGTTCTTAGGCTCAAATCCTTGTTTAATTCGAGTTTCCGGCATTGTTTTAGGTTTTTTAAGGATTGGTACAAGTTTTAATGACGTATTAGGTGTTAGTGGTGCTTTTGGTTGAGGTCCCGAGGGCCTCGGGATGATTTCGGGTGGTTAACAGAGAAATTTTTGAAGTGTTGTAGCACATGATTTCTCCTCTTCTCGTATTTTCGCTTCTGCGGCTTGGGAACCGCAGAAGCAGGTTTGGGCAAAGTTCTTTGACATTGCAGATGTAGAGGAAATTCCACAGAAGCGGACTCGCATCTACGAGAAAGGAACCACAGATGCGAAAACTTGGATTGTTATCAGAACCGCAGAAGCGACTTAAATTTTGCAGAAGCGGAACCGCATAAGCGGGTATTGGTCCGCAGAAATGGATATTGGATCTTTAGTGAAATTCGCTGAAACGACTCATATTCCGCATAAGCAGTCCCTTGTCCGCAGAAGCGGAAATCCCTATTCAGATATAGATATTTCGAGAGTTAGTTTTCTAAAGTTAGAAAAATCAAATTGAGCTCGAGGAAGGGCGATTTTGAGAGGATTTTAAAGAGGAGATTATTGGGTAACGTTTATTTAATCCCTTATAGTTATATTTCATCATTATGTAGTTAAATCCATCATTAAATTTCGAACTGAGGATCGAAAATTGGAAAATTTGGGTAAAACTTCATAGGCTAAACTATTGAGTTTTGAGTGGGTGTTTGACCTCCGATTTGAGAGATTTTTATATGGTTAGACTCGTGATAGTACGAGGGTTCTGAAAATGTAAAAATTATTCAATTTCGAGGTATTGGCCTGAAGGAAATTTTGGTCATTTTACCTAATTTCACGCCGTAGCTTTGAATTAAATAATGAAACCAGTTGTTTGCGATGTTATTTATGATATGTAATTGAATTGAATAGATTTGGGCTATTTGGAGTCGGACATTCGTGGAAAGGCGTGGTTTATTATTGATTTTTTTAGCGGTTCGAGGTAAGTGTCTTGTCTAACCTTGTGCGGGGGATCTTCCCCCTTAGGATTTGGTATTTGCTATTTTGAGTGCCTCGTACGCAAGGTGACGAGCGCATGCTTGACCCAATTGTTGAAGATCCGGTTTTTTACTTAAGATATTGAGATTGAGTTTCTTTCATATTTGCTTTATTCTACTTGCAATTATAACCTGTGCTAGATTAGGAAAGCATGTTTAGTTTATTAACTTGCCTAATTGCTTAAGTTGCCTTGACTGTACTACATGAAGCATGCTAGGCCAGTACTACCTGTTGCTTGTCTTTTGTACTCCATTTTTGTGTATCTTCTGGTTGTGATTGCGCATTTATATTGGGTCTACAGATGTGGGATTCCGATAGCACCCCCCCCCTTGTTTGTTTACTTTGGGACTATGGGTTCGATTCCCGGTAGATCCTCCGACACTTTTACTTTGGGACCACGGGTTAGATTCCCGATATATCCCCTTGCATATTGATGGTTGGACTACGAGACGGTATCCCGGGAGATCCTTCGGATTTACATATGTGATGTACTACGGTACGGTATTCCGAGATATCTATTAGATAGTTGAGAAAAAGGACTACAGGATGGTATCCTAAAAGATCCTCATTGTTATCACTGGTATTGAGCTGTACACATTCCGTGTTTACTTTGTTCTCTGTGCAATTGTTATTGCCTTGTTGAACTGTCTTATCTCACTGTTGTGCTCATTATTACTGCCAATTTTTCATATTGTTAACTTATTATATTTTACCTTAGTAGGGCTCTGACCTTCTTCGTCACTATCCAACCGAGGTTAGGCCTGGCACTTACTGAGTACCGTTTTAGTGTACTCATGCCCTTTCTGCGCATGTTTTTCATGTGCAGATCCAGGTTCCTCCACCCAGGCGTACTATCATCGAGGTGGAGAGATCTAGCGGAGACTTCGAGGTATATCTGCCACGTCTGCAGACCAGGAGTCTCTACTCTATTCCAGATTTAATAGTTAGTTTATCTTTTTTTCCAGTTGTTTAGACATTCTGGAGTTAGAGCAATGTTTTACGTTTCTATTAGCCTGTGGTTCCCATGAAGTTTCTGGGTTTGGGATGAGATTGTAGACTTTCTCATTCTTTTTTGAGTTGTATATGCCAAGTGGCACTTGTATATATCGTTTCCTTCTATATTTGCTTAGTTTAATTAAATGTTTCCACAAGTTATATTAATTTCCGCCTTCTTAGGCTTACCTAGCTGTAGGAACTAGGTGCCATCACGACATGTTCATGGAGGGTGAACTGGGGTCGTGATAAGTTGGTATCAGAGCTCTAGGTTCATAGGAGTTACGGAACACAGGCCGGTTTATTAGAGTCTTGCTGATCGGTATGGAGATGTCTGTACTTATCTACGAGAGGTTATGTAACTATTTAGGAAAAACCCTCATTTCATTTGAATTCCTTGTCGTGCGATAGTTTTGAACATCAATTCTAAACTTTTGACCTCTATTCTCTCACAGATGGTGAGGACACGTGCTACTCGAGATGATCAGGCACCCGCGCCCCCTACTGTAGCCGTCAGATGCCGGGGCCGGGGGAGAGGTTGAGGATGTGCACGTGGTGCAGCCAGAGCACCTTCGCGAGCTACCTCCGAGGTACCACCAGCAGGTCCAGTCAAAGCCCAGGCATCTGGCACACCTACTACTGCCACTACTACTCTTGCTCTCCAGGAGACTTTGGCTCAGTTCATGAGTATGTACACCGCCTTGGCTCAAACAGGGTTGCTTCCCCTTGCTGCAACCACATCCTAGGCCAGGAGAGGAGCACATACTTCCGCCGTCCACACTCTTGAGCAGCGAGTGTAGGTTTAGCAGGCCCTCGAGATTATTCCCGCACCACCTGCAGTGCCAGTTTAGCCCGAGGATGGGTCAGCTGCTTCATAGGACGGGCAACGGAGACTTGAGAGGTTCAAGAAGTATGATCCCCCTGTGTTCAGTGGATTAGCATCAGATGATGCCTTGGGATTTCTAGAGGAGTTTCATCGTATTCTTCGCACTATGGGTATAGTAGAGTCCAGCGGGGTTTCTTTCACTGCTTTTCAGCTTCAGGGAGCCGCCTGTGATTGGTGGTGCACTTATGAGATAGACAGTCCAATCGAGGCTGTTTCACTGACTTGGACCAAGTTCTCGGATATGTTTATGAGAGAGTTTGTCCCCTAGAGTCTTAAGGACGTATGGTGCGTAGAGTTTGAGTATTTGTGCCAGGGTGCTATGACTATTTCAGAGTATGCTATCCATTATACCAGGTTGGCCAGGCATGCACTAACGTTGGTTGCTACAGCTCGGGAGAGAGTTTGCAGGTTCATCGAGGGTCTTATCCCACCCATCAGATCTAGCATGGCTCGAGAGTTGGAGATGGACGTTCTTTATCAGCAGGTAGTGAGCATTTCTAGGAGGATTGAGGGTATGCTCGCCAGGGACCAAGGGGAGAGGGAGGCCAAGAGGTCTCGAGAGTCAGGTCACTACTCTGGTGCCTGTACCCCATCAGCAAGTCGTTATGGTAGAAGTTATGCGGGTCGCCCTGTCCATTCATCTCTTCCAGCAGCCGGCAGTGCTCTAGCTCCGCCTATACCTCAGGAGCCTTAATATGCACCTCTAGTTTCTAGTGCGTCTCCTGCATGAGGTACTTCCAGGGGTCAGTCCAGCAGACCTGGCCCTAGTCAGTCACAGCCACCGCATCCTCCTAGAGCTTGTTTTGAGTGTGGTGATACACGCCACATGGTTAGGGACTGCCTCAGACTTGGTAGGGGGGAATCTTCACAGACTGCTCTGCCATAGCGTGCCCCTCAGAGTTCTCAGGCCATGGTTACAACTCCAGTTGCTAACCCACCTGCCCAGCCGGCTAGGGGCGAAGGCCGGGGAGATAGAGGTCGCCCTTGAGAGAGGGGCCGGGCCAAATATTATTCTATTCCTGCTCGTACCAAGGCTGTTGCCTCCGACTCCATCATTAAAAGTATTATATTGGTTTTTCACAAAGAGGCATTAGTTCTATTCGATCCGGGCTCTACTTATTCTTATGTGTCTTCTTACTTTGCTTTGCATTTGGGTGTGCCTCGGGATTCTTTGAGTGCCCCCGTTTATGTTTCTACACATGTGGGGGATTCTCTTGTTGTGGACAGTGTTTATCGGTCATGTTTGGCTACTATTCATGGTTTTGAGACCAGAGAAGATTTAATGTTACTCGGTATGGTGGATTTTGACATTATTTTGGGCATGGACTGGTTGTCGCCCTATTTTGCTATTCTTGATTGTCACTCCAAGACGACACTGGATATGCCAAGTATTCCGTGTATTGAGTGGAGCGGTACTTTAGATCACACTCCCAGTAGAGTTATCTCTTTCCTTAAAGCTCAGTGTATGGTTGAGAAGGGGTGTGCCATGTATTTAGCTTATGTGAGAGATGTCAGTGTTGATACCCCTCCTGTTGATTTAGTTCCATTGGTACGGGATTATCCCGATGTGTTTCCAGCTGATCTTTCGGGCATGTCGCCCGATAGAGATATTGATTTTGGCATTGATCTGTTGCCGAGCACTCAGCCCATTTCCAATTCCTCCGTATCGTATGGCTCAACCTGATTTGAAGGAGTTGAAGGATCAGTTGTAGGAATTGCTTGGTAAGGGTTTTATTTGACCCGGTATTTCATCGTGGGGTGCTCTTATCTTGTTTGTGGAGAAGAAGGATGGTTCTATGCATATGTTTATTGATTATCGACAGTTGAACAAAGTTACAGTGAAGAACCATTATCCTTTGCCTAGTACTGATGATCTGTTTGACTAGCTTCAGGGCGCATAGGTGTTTTCTAAGATTGACTTGCTTTCAGGTTACCATCAGTTGAAGATTCGGGAGCCAGTTATCCCGAAGACTGCCTTCAGGACTTGGTATGGTCATTACGAGTTCCTTGTTATGTCATTTGGGCTGACCAATGCCCCAACAACTTTTATGGATTTGATGTACAGTGTATTCAGGCCATATCTTAACTCGTTCGTTATTGTTTTTATTGATGATATTCTGGTGTAATCTCGGAGTCGGGAAGATCATGAGAAGCACCTGAGGACCGTGCTTTAGACCTTGAGGGAGAAGAAGTTATATGCAAAGTTCTCAAAATGTGAGTTTTGGCTGAGTTCTGTGGCATTCTTAGGCCACGTGATTTCGAGTGAGGGTATTTGGGTGGATCCGAGGAAGATAGAGGTCATAAGAGTTGGCCCAGGTCATCCTCAGCTATAGAGATTCGCAGTTTCCTTGGTTTGGCGGGCTACTACCGTTGCTTCATGGAGGGATTTTCATCTATTGAGGCCCCTATGACTAGATTGACCCAGAAGGGTGCCCCATTTTAGTGGATAGAGGAGTGTGAGGTGAGCTTTCACCAGCTCAAGACAGCTTTGACTACAACCCCAATCTTGATGTTACCTACCGGTTTAGGGCCTTATATTGTCTATTGTGACGTCTCGAGAGTTGGCCTTGGAGCGGTGTTGATGCAGGACGGTAGGGTGATTGCCTACGTGTCCAGACATTTGAAGATACATGAAAAGAATTACCCTGTCCACGACCTTGAGTTAGCTGGCATTGTTTATGCCTTGAAGATTTGGCTTCATTATTTGTACAGTGTGCCTTGTGAGATTTATACTAACCACCGGATCTTGCAACACTTACTCAAGCAAAAGGATCTAAATATGCATAAGAGGAGGTGGTTAGAGTTGCTGAAGGATTATAACATTACTATTCTGTATCACCCTGGCAAGGCCAATGTGGTGGCAGATGCCTTGAGTTGTCGGGCGGAGAGTTTGGGTAGTTTGGCATATTTACCAGCTTCAGAGAGGCTTATGGCGATGTATGTTCAAGCCTTAGCCAGCCAGTTTGTGAGATTGGATCTTTCGGAGCACATTCGGATTCTAGCTTGTGTGGTTTCCCGGTCTTCATTATTTGATCGTATCAGGGAGAAATAGTATGAAGACCCTCATTTCCTTGTCCTTAAGGACAAGGTTCAGCGTGGAGATTCCAGATATGTAACTATCAGAGATGACGGGATATTAAGGATGCATGGCCGGATTTGTGTGCCCAATGTTGATGGTCTTCGAGAGTTGATTCAAGTAGAGGCACATAGTTCGCGGTATTCCATCCATCCAGGTGCTGCAAAGATGTATCAGTACTTGAGGCAGTACTATTGGTGGAGGCGGATGAAGAAAGATATAGTTGGTTATATGTCTTAATGCCTCAACTGCCAGCAGGTGAAGTATGAGCACCAACACCCGGGTGGGTTGTTTCAGTAGATAGAGATTATGGAGTGGAAATGGGAGCGCATCACCATGGACTTTGTATCTGGATTCCCACGGACCTTGAAGAAGTTTGATGCCATTTGGGTCATTGTGGATCGGCTGACCAAGTCTGCTCATTTCATTCTTATGTGTACCACATATTCATTAGAGCGGTTGGTGGAGATTTATATCCGGGAGATCGTCCGTCTGCATGGTATTCCAGTTTCTATCATTTCGGACAGAGGTACTCAGTTTATATCGCGATTCTGGAGAGCCGTGCAGTAGGAGTTAGGCACTCGGGTGGAGTTGAGCACAACATTTCACCCCTAGACGGATGGACAATCCGAGCGTACTATTCAAATTCTTGAGGAAATTCTCCGTGCATGTGTGATTGAGTTTGGAGGGTCTTGGGATCATTTATTGCCATTGGCAGAGTTTGCTTACAACAACAGTTATCAGTCCAGTATTTAGATGGCGCCGTATGAGGCTTTATATGCTAGGAGGTGTAGATCTCCGGTGGGTTGGTTTGAGTCGGATGAGGCCAGTCTATTGGACACAGAGTTGGTTTAGGACGCATTGGAGAAGGTTAAGATGATTCAAGATAGACTCCGTACAGCCCAGTCCAGACAGAAGAGCTACGCAGACAGGAAGGTCCGTGATGTTTCATATATGGTTGGTGAGCAGGTTCTGCTTCGGGTTTCGCATATGAAAGGCGTCATGAGGTTTGGGAAGAAAGGAAAGTTGAGTCCGAGGTTTATTGGACCTTTTGAGATTTTGAGGCGAGTTAGGGAGGTTGCCTATGAGCTTGCCTTACCTCCCAGTTTGGCCGGAGTCCATCCGGTATTTCATGTTTCGACGCTCCGGAGGTATCACGGTGATCCGTCGCACGTGTTGGATTTCAGTTCAGTCCAGTTGGACAAGGATCTATCATATGTTGAGGAGCCAGTGGCTATACTGGATAGGCAGATCAAAAAGTTAAGGTCGAAGAACATAACTTCAGTGAAGGTTCAGTGGCGGGAAAAGCCGACCGAGGAGGCGACTTGGGAGACCGAGCAGGATATGCGCAGCAGTTACCCTCATCTTTTCACTACTTCAGGTATGGTCTCTATGCTCGTTCGAGGACGAACGAACGTTTAAGTGTAGGAGGATGTGATGACCCAGCCGTCCGTCTTAAGAATTAACGCCTCGATCCCCTATTAACTGTTTCCCCTAAGTTTAATTTTGTTATTTTGGTTTGCCGGGATGTTTGGTGTTGGGTTTCGGAGAGTTTTGGGACACTTAGTCCGTAGTTGAAACTGTGTGAAGACAACCTCATAATGGAAATTCGATGGTTCTGTTAGCTCCATTAGGCAATTTTGTGGTTGGGAGCGTGTTCGGAATGTATTTTGGAAGTCCGTAGCTCATTTAGGCTTGAAATGCTGAAGTTTGAATTTTTGAAGTTTTCGGTCCGATAGTGAGTTTTTGATCCGAGGGTCAGATTGGAATTCCGGAAGTTGCTTTTGGTTTTTGAGTTTTTGAATGAGGTATTAGGTGTTATTGGTCCTTTTGGTTGAGGTCCCGGGGGCCTCGGGATGATTTCGGGTGGTTAACGGAGAAATTTTTGAAGTGTTACAGTAGCTGATTTCTTCTCTTCTGGTATTTTCACTTCTGCAGCTTGGGAACCGCAGAAGTGGAGCCGTAGAAGCGGCCTTAGAATCACAGAAGCAGGTTTAGGCATAGTTTTCTGATATCACAGATGCGGAGGAAATTTCGCAGAAGCGGATTCGCATCTGCGAGAAAGGAACTGCAGATGCGGAAACTTGGATTGTTATCAGAACCGCAGAAGCGGCTTAAATTTCGCAGAATCGGAACCGCATAAGCTGGTATTGGTCCGCAAAAGCAGATATTGGATCTTTAGTAAAGTCGCAGAAGCGACTCATTTTCCGCATAAGTGGGACCCCAGAAGCGGTCACTTGTCCACAGAAGCGAAAATCCCTGTTCAGATATAGAGATTTTGAGGGTTAGTTTTCCAAAGTTAGAAAAACCAAATTGAGCTAGGGAAGGGCAATTTTGAGAGGATTTTGAAGAGGAGATTATTGGGTAACGTTTCTTTAATCCCTTCTAGTTATATTTCATCATTATGTAGTTAAATCCATCATTAAAATTCAAATTGAGGATAAAAAATTGGAAAAATTGGGTAAAACTTCATAGGCTAATCTATTGAGTTTAGAGTGGGTGTTTGACCTCCTATTTGGGATATTTTTATATGGTTAGACTAGTGAGAGTACGGGGGTTCTGAAAATGTAAAAATTATTCGATTTCGAGACGTTGGCCTGAAGGGCAATTCGGTTATTTTATCTAATTTCACGCCGTAGCTTTGAATTAAATAGTGAAACTAGTTGTTTGCGATGTTATTTATGATATGTAATTGAATTGAATAGATTTGGGCTATTTGGAGTCGGATACTCGAGGCAAAGGCGTGCTTTCTGGTTGATTTTTTGTACCGGTTCGAGGTAAGTGGCTTGTCTAACCTTGTGTGGGGGATCTTTCCCCTTAGGATTTGATATTTGGTATTTTGAGTGCCTCGTATGTGAGGTGACGAGCGCGTACTTGAGCCAATTGTTTAAAATCCGGTTTTTACTTAAGATATTGAGATTGAGTTTCTTTCATATTTGCTTTATTCTACTTGCAATTATAACCTGTGCTAGATTAGGAAAGCATGTTTAGTTGATTAACTTGCCTAATTGCTTAAGTTTCCTTGACTGTACTACGTGAAGCATGCTAGGACAGTACTGCCTGTTGCTTGTCTTTTGTACTCCATTTCTATGTATGTTCTGGTTGTGATTGCGCATTTATATTGGAACTATGGATGAGGGATTCCGGTAGCTCCCCCCCCCCCCATTGTTTGTTTACTTTGGGAGTACGGGTTCGATTCCCAGAGATCCCCTTGCACTTTTACTTTGGGACTGCAGATTAGATTCTTGATAGATCCCCCTGCATATTGATGGTTGGACTGCTGGATAATAACCCGGGAGATCCTTCGGATTTACATATGTGATGGACTACTGGACGGTATCCCGGGAGATCCACTGTACAGTTGAGAAAAAGGACTACAGGACGGTATCCTGGGAGATCCTCATTGTTATCAATGATATTGAGTTGTACACATTTCGTGTTTACTTTATTCTCTGTGCAGTTGTTATTGCCTTGTTAACCTATCTTATCTCACTGCTGTACTCATTATTACTGCCAATTTTTCATACTGTTAACTTATTATTATATTTTACCTCAGTAGGGCCCTGACCTTCCTCGTCACTACCCAACCGAGGTTAGGCTTGGCACTTACTGAGTGCCGCTGTGGTGTACTCATGCCCCTTCTGCGCATGTTTTTTATGTGCAGATCCAGGTTCCTCCACCCAGGCGTAATATCATCGAGGCAGAGAGATCTAGTGGAGACTTCGAGGTATATCTTCCGCGTCCGCAGACCAGGAGTCTCTACTCTATTCTAGCTTTCATAGTTAGTTTATCTTTTTGTTCAGTTGTTTAGACATTCTAGAGTTATAGCAGTGTTTTACGTTTCTATTAGCCTGTGGTTCCCGTGAGTTTTTGGGTTTTGGGATGAGATTGTAGACTTCCACATTCTGTTTTGAGTTGTATATGCCAAGTGGCACTTATATATATCGTTTCCTTCTAGATTTGCTTAGTTTAATTAAATTTTTCTGCAAGTTATATTAATTTCCGCATTGTTAGGCTTACCTAGTTGTAGGAACTAGGTGCCATCACGACATGTTCATGGAGGGTGAACTGGGGTCATGACATATAGGCTCTCCTTGATCCAAATGATAAGTTGAACAATTCCATAGCCTACCAATGAGATAATCCCTTGATAACCCATTTGATCCTTAAACCTTCTTCTTTCAAGAACCAATGCTATAAGCATATACCCATTATAAATTATACCCTCTCTTGGCACCCACATCTTCCCTTGAGTAATGGCAAAGTCTAAGTTTGGGGGAGAGACAAGAAAGGAAATAAAAAGGGGTAAAAGGTACAAAAGTAAAAGAAAAGGAAGGCAACGAAAAAAGAAAGAAAAGAAAAAGACAAAAAGAAAGCCCAATGTGAACAAAAATAAAAAGGGATTCAAAGAAAACAAAAGTGAAAAGGGTGTGGAAAAGTAGAAAAAGGAGAAATGTTTTGAATTGCATAAGAAAGAGTGACAATGTGTCTCTCTAACCCCTTGGGAGAGGTGAAATGACTCAAAGAGTCAAGTGAATTGTGCCAAATGAATCAAAAGAAGTGCTTAAGGGAAGATTGAACCCACTTGAACAAAAACATATCCTACCCTTACCCAAAAGCCTTCACATTGACTCCACAAAAGCCCTATATGATCTTGAGTTGGATGACGCTCGCATTACTGGATACTTACATGAGGGTCAAGCATATGGTACCTAGAGCCGAACTCGTGACCTTTCCTTGAGAGAGACGAGTGAACTCCCATTAACCTCGGTTTGTGTGCTTATACTCTAAAAGGTGAGGTTTGCTTAGGGAGAGTTGAGGATGTATGAGTTTGGGTTCCATAGTGACCAAAGTAAATGAGAGAGTTCTTTGATGTAATGAGTCAATTCCTGATGCTCTTGTGTCACACTTGATCCATAGTTTTCAAGGTTTAGATGTTGTTAATAATCCATTTGCACACTTGATCCATAGTTTTCAAGGTTTAAATGATGTTAATAATCCATTTGTATTGAGGGAAATTGTTAGTCGTAATTAATGCTTGTTGAGGTTACTTTAGGACAACTGGAATTACTTGGATTTTCCTTTAAGGGGTCTTATTTTGTTTGATTGAGGACAAACAAAGGTTTAAGTTTGGGGGAGTTGATAAGTTGGGATTTTAACATGTTTTATGCCCCTACTTGCCTATGTTTTGGCTATAAATTGCTACAAAATAGTCCCAAAATGCTCACAAGTTGTGCTTGATTGCAGGTTTGATCGACAAAGTGACGAAATATCAAAGATCGGCTCAAAAGGAGTGAAACCTGTTCAAGTATCAAAGATTAAGTGAATTGAGGAAAAGAGGGCCTAGTGCGGACCGCGCAAAAGTGAGTGCGGACGCACTAGGAGGTTCAGAGACATGGCTAGTTTGGGCTTAAGGCTACGCGGTTGCGATATTCGTTGCGGTGGTGACTTCGTGGCCGCACTACCTTTTTGTGCGGTCCGCGGAGCGAGGTTCAGAGAGATGTGAAATCCCAAGTGTTAAGCCACGCAGTCCGCGGCCAAGCTTGTGCGGACCGTGCCTGTTGCCTTCGCAGCCACGTTTCAATCCACGCGGTCTGCGGTCCTCAAGATCAGAGAAGCTGAAAGATGAAGTTAAAGAGCCAGTACAGCCGCGGTCCTTTTTGTGCGGCCCGCACTGACCCTGCAAGGGTATTTTTGTCCAATTTTTCCAGCCTAGTATAAATAGAACATTTTACCATTTTTAGGTTATCTTTTGTATCTTATGACTTCATACGTGAGCAGCACCGATTATTGTAGCCATTTTTGGTAGATTATTGTAGTTTCTTCTTAGTAATCAATTAATATGCTTAGTTCTTCAGCTATTTCTTCAATTTCTGTATCTAGCACGAGTAGCTAAACCCATTATTAGCTAGGGTTGTGGCTCAACCCTAGTGTGGATAGTTGATGGGTGTTGCCATCTAGGGTTCGATTGACTATGGGTGTTTGCTATTTGGGTTGATTTTATGTTTTAATTTCGAATTTGTGGTTGCAAATACTGATTCAAGCTTTGTGGGTTTAACACCTCTTGAGAAATAGAGTCTATGACCCCAAAATTGACCCAACAAGGAATTGGGATGGACTCATGAGAACTGATAGTCCAAATTAAAGGGTTAAATCTCGAGAGAGTAATCACCCTACTTGAACCCTAGTTGCTTGTCCTAGTTTGCCTACCCATTTAATCTCGAGAGAGTTAATTGGGCAAAAATACATACATATACATATATATATATATACATATATATATATATATATATATATATATATATATATATATATATATATATGTATGTATGTATGTATTTGACTAACATAATCAAATATAGAATAAAGTTACCATACAGTATTGGCATTTATTAGCTTGCCACTTGGCTTAACCACAATGCCAATTATATATGGTGACTTTATCCCTTTCGTATATATATATATATATATATAGATATAGATATATATATTGCATATTGTATGTTTTATCTCAAACATAACTTTTAATGTCCAACACGCTCTTATTTGTATCTATCAATTACTCTGTCATGACTCGGATTTTCCATCGTCGGGATCGTGATGGCGCCTAACATTGTATTCGCCAGGCAAGCCAACGTTACAGGATATTTCACCTTTTTCTTACCTTTTTATAATTAAAACTTAACAAAAATAAATCAGCGGTATTAAATGCGGAAGAACACAGTTTAAAAGATTATCTTTGTACTAATAACAAAACCGTAATAAATTCCACCCAGAACTAGTGTCACAACTCATGAACAATCTACGAATACTACAAATAATGGTCTGAACGAAAAGTTTACATCTATTTCGGAAATAGATAAAACAGAAATGAAATAGGATAGAAGGGGACACCAGGGCCTGCGGACGCCTGCAGGACTACCTTGGGTCTCCCGGAAGCAGTGATAGCAACCAACCACACGATCAGCCACGAGGTCCAAAATCTGCACAGAAAGTGCATAGTGCAGTATTAGTACAACCGACCCCATGTACTGGTAAGTGTCGAGCCTAACCTAGATCAAGTAGTGACGTGGCTACGGTGGGGCATACAACATATACAACCTGCAACAGTTTATGCAAAACAGAAAGGAAATACAGAATGTAATAAAGCAATAACTGGCATTAAATAAACTCGGAACCCAGATATTCTACTAATATTCAGCTATAACCAATCCTTAAGGGTGTTCCAACATCACAATAATGGGCCTTGACATAAATGGAAACATAATAACAACTGATGCGGCACGCATCCCGATCCCAACATATAAACAACAACAGTATCAATATTCACCCTTATTCTTTATTGTTGCGGCGTGCAACCTGATCCCACCTGTCCACCCTTAGTACTCCTCAACACATATCACCCTTATTCCTCCTGTTGCAGCGTGCAACCCGATCCCACCTGTCCACCCTTATTACTCCTTGTTGCAGCGTGCAACCCTATCCCACCAGACAATCACATTTTACCCTTATTCCTCCTGTTGCAGCGTGCAACCCGATCCTAATATATATATCAGTATCAAACACAAAAGAATAAAGACAAGTGTTTCGCAAACTAACTCAAATTCTCCACAATACTTTTACCTCAATCCACATAATGGAATATCACTGCGATTATGAAACTTCACCAATGACAAACTACTCCGCGAGACCAACCAAGGTGTGCCATAAGGAACCAATAAATCAATATAAGCCAACAGAGTAATAAAATGAAGCTACGAAACCAATAATACTTCAACGGGAACATCAACAGTTAACATGAAGCAATTAAATAATTCAATAAAGAGAACAACAGTTAACATGAAGCAATTAGACATGGAAACATTTATGAGCAAGTAGCAATTAAGGCAGGAAAGCAAGATATAGGAAAACGAGGAAAAGAAACGGTCTAAATAAGTAATTTGGTGAGCATAGGTACTCGTCACCATACCTATACGCCACACATATGATATTTCACATAGCAAGCAAGTCGGGGATCCCTAGTCCCTCAAGTCAAGGTTAGACCAAACACTTACCTCAAGCCAACGGGTATGTCAAAGCTCAATCACCGCTTTACCTCTCGATTCTACCACCAATTCACTCGTATCTATCCATAATTAACTTAATAACATTAATAAATGCTAAAGAAGCCACTTTCAATACACAATTATAGATTTTCCAACTTTTTCCCCAAAAAAGTCAAAAATCGACCCCGGGCCCGCTTTATAAAAACTTGAAGTTCGGACCAAAACCCGATTACCCATTCACCCCCGAGCCCGGATATACAATTGGTTTCGGAATCAGACCTCAAATTGAGGTCCAAATCTCCCAAATTCAAAATTCCAAAAATCTACCCAAAAATACCCAATTTCCATGAAAACCCCTGGATTTTGAGATGAAATCATGTAAAAAGATGAAAAGATTGAAAAAAATGAGTTAGAAATCGTTTACCTATGATTTGGGGAAGGACTATCTTCAAGAAAATCGCCTATGGGAGCTTAGGGTTTGAAAATTTGAGAAGTGAAGTGAAAATCCCGTCCAAATGATGTTTTAATTAGCTGCAGATGTCGCAATTGCGACTGGAGCTTCGCATTTGCGAAGGTCGCAATTGCGAGAAGGGCATCGCAAATGCGAACCTACACAATTTTTTGTTTCCTTCACATTTGCGACAATTATGTCGCACTTGCGACTACTAGCCTGCCTGGACACACTTCTCATTTACGAAGTAAATCATGCATTTGCGAGAAAAGTTGGCCCTGGCTTCTTTGCATTTGCGAAGCGAACGCTTGCATTTGTGGTCACTGCTTACATCGCAATTATGATCCCTGATCTCGCAATTGCGAGATCAGAGTCCTGCTGCACGGTTGAAACATACCAGTAATTCCCTAAGTTCAAAAATCATTTTGTAGCCTATCCAAAACTCATACGAACCCTCGGGGCTCCAAACCAAACATGCACACAAGTCTTAAAATATCATACGAACTTGCTCTTGCGATCAAATCGCCAAAATAACATCTAGAACTATGAATTCAACACCAAAACTCATGAAATTTCAAGATAGTTCAAAATTTCTAACTTTTCAACCAAAGGTCCGAATTACATAAAATCACCTCCATTTTCCTCCAAATTTCACAGACACGATTTAAATATTTGTCACAACCTAGATTTTCCACCCTTGGGGGTCGTGCTGGCGCCTACTATTGGGAGTTAGGCAAGCCAAGTGTAATTACTTTTTCATTAACAATATAATCCTTCTTAACAATTATCGGCAATAATATAAAAGCAACGGAATTAACTAAATAAGCGGAAGTCTGAAATTAGAGAAAAACTGAATGGAAATGCGGAAAATTCAACATAAGCCTCTGGACAAGACTGGTGTCATAACACTCACGAACTACTAAGTGTACTAAATACAATGTCTGAAAGAAGATATAATTGTTTGTCTCGAGTACGATGAGATAACAGACTAAAGTAAAGGATAGAGAAGACGCCAGGCATGCAGACACCTGCAAGGCTACCTCAGTATCTCATTGGTTGCCTCCCGTGCTACTGCTGCTGCTGTCCAAGACCTGGATCTATGCAAAAGAGCACAGAGCATAGTATCAGCACAACCGACCCCATGTGCTGCCAAGTGTCTGGCCTAACCCCGGCGAGGTAGTAACGAGGCTAGGACCAGACTCCAAATAAACCTGTACAGATATATATACAAGTAAAACGGACAAGTAACAAGAAAATAACAATTTAAGCTAGGGAAGGGAGCATGATTTAGGGGCAACAGATAGAAATAAAATAACAAGAATAATAGAGCGTACATCTATAGTTTAGTTTCTAGCACTAAATGAAGAGATAAGGCAACTTTCATATTCAACTCGTCTTGTTGCAGGCGTGCAACCCGATCCCATTTCTCAATATCTCGTGGTAGGCGTACCACCCGCTCCTATTTCAATATCACTCGTGGTAGACGTACAACCCGCTCCCATTCAAATATCACTCGTGGTAGGCGTACCACCCGCTCCCATTTCAATATCATTTGTGGTAGGCGTACCACCCACTTCCATTTCAATATCACTTGTGGTAGGCATACCACCCATTCCCTTTACATTTAACACAATACACAATACAATCCAAGCAAGGGAATAATCAAATTAATAGTCTTCCCGGCAAGAGAAATAATAACAACAAGTCAAACATCCCGACGAGGGAGAGTCAGCTATAACAAGTCCTATTCAACTTCTACTTGGCACAACTAATACCAATATTCAGTCACAACTTTCATAAGATCAATCAAGGGTACTCAATTATCAAATTAAGACCCGCGGTCATGCTCGACATCAATGCATGGATACTCGTCACTATGCCCATGCGTCATACTCAACACAAAGCAAGTAGCAATTATGACTCAACTCCTAATCCCTCAAGCTAAGGTTAGACCGAACACTTACCTCGATGCTTTGAATTCAACTCAAGTCTCGATTATGGATTTACCCCTCGATTCCGCCACCAATTCACTCGTATCTAATCATAAATTACTTAATTACATTAATAAACACTAAATGAATCAATTTGAATGCATGAAAATGAATTTCCCAAAGTTTTGCCAAAAATTCCAAAATTGCCCCCAAACCCACGTGGTCAAAACCCGAGGTTCAAACCAAAACCCGGTTACCCATTTCCCTACGAACCAAAATATATGATTTTTTTTAAATCGAACCTCAAATCGAGGTCCAAATCCGCAATTTTAGAAAAACCTAGGTTCTACCCAAAACCCCCAATTTCATCCATGAAAACCACTGATTTTAAGCTGAAAACATGTTAAATGATGTTAATGATTGAAAGAAATGAGTGAAAATTGATTTACAAATGATTTGGAAGGAAACTTGTTCTTGAAAAATCGCCCAAGAGTTTGTGTTTTGAAAGAATGGTGAAAATGGTTCAAAATTCGACTAAGTATAAAATATGCTGGCCTCAGATGTGGGAAATGCGAACTGGGGTTCGCAATTACGAACTCCGACCTGCTAATGTGGGAATTGCAAAAGATAGTTTGCCTTTGCGAACACAGTACAAAAGGGAGGACTTCGTATTTGCGACCAATATGTCGCATTTGCGAGGTTCCCAACTTCGCATTTGCGAGCCAGTGGTCGCATTTGCGTACACAGTACAAAAAGGAACACCTTCGCATTTGCGAAGGAATGCCTCGCATTTTCGAGAAGGGGCAGACCTGGGCTATCTTCGCAATTGCGAGAAGCCATTCGCATTTGCGATATCACATTTGCGAACCAGGCTTCACAAATGCGAAGCCTGCAGGTTAAAAATGCAACAGCTGTGTTTCAAATTCCAAAAATGCACCCATGGCCTATCCAAAACTCAGCCGAGCCCTCGGGGCTCCAAACCAAACATACACACAACCTCAAAAATATTCTACAGACTTATCCGTGCGATCAAATTGCCAAAATAACATCATATTCATCGAATTAAGCCTTAAAATTCATGATTTCTTCCCAATTTTTCATAACACATCAAATTTCCATTTTAAGTCCGAAACACGTCAAACGACGTCTGTTTTCAACCAAAATTTACAGAAAGTGCTTAAATCATATATAATACTTGTACTGAGTGCCAGAACCAAAATACCGGGCCGATACCATAGTCTTCTAACCAAATTTCATTTCCAATTTCCTTAAATATTTCCAGAAAACAATTTCACACAAAAATTCATTTCTCGGGCTTGGGACCTCAGAATTCGATTCCGGGCATACCGCCAAGTTCCATATTTTTCTACGGACCCTCCGGGACTGTCAATCACGGGTCCGGGTCTGTTTACCCAAAATATTGACCGAAGTCAAATTTATTCATTTTAATATCAAAATTTAACATTTTTCTCATAGAATTCATATTTAAGCTTTCCGGCTACGTGCCTGGACTACGCATGCAAATCGAGGCAACCCTAAATGAGGTTTCAAGGCCTTGAAAGTACAGAATGAGTAAGAAAACAGGTGATGGCCCTTTGGGTCGTCATATTCTCTACCTCTAAAACAATCGTTCGTCTTCTAATGGACAAAAGAAAGAAGTACCTGTGTCAGGAAAAAGATGAGGATAACGACTCCACATATCAGACTTGGACTCCCAGGTCGATGCCTCAGGAGGCTGACCTCTCCACTGAACACGAACAGAAGTAAAACTCTTAGATCTCAACTGACGAACCTGCCGGTCCAAAATAGCTACCGGCTCTTCCTCATAAGACAAGTCCTTGTCCAACTGGACAGTACTGAAATCTAACACGTTGGTTGGATCGCCATGATACCTCCAAAGCATGGATACATGAAAAACTGGATGCACGGCTGATAATATAGGCGGCAATGCAAGTCTATAAGCCACCTCTCCCACTCGATCAAGAATCTCAAACGGACCAATGAACCTACAGCTAAGCTTGTCCTTCTTCCGAAATCTCATAACGCCCTACATAGGCGACACTCGGAGCAATACCCGCTCACCAACCCTAAATGCCATATCTCAAACCTTGCGGTCTGCATAACTCTTTCGCCTAGACTGAGCTGAATGAAGCCCATCCTGAATGATCTTGATCTTGTCCAAGGCCTCCTGAACCAAATCTATACCCAACAACCGAGCCTCTCCCAACTCAAACCATCCAATCGAAGACCGACATCGCCTACCATATAAAGCCTCATAAGGAGCCATCTGGATGCTCGACTAGTAGTTGTTGTTGTAGGCAAACACCATAAAAGAAAGAACTGATCCCACAAACCTCCAAAGTCGATAATACAAATATCCTCCAAAATTTGAATAGTCCACTCTGACTGACCATCTGTCTGGGGATAAAATGTTGTGCTCAACTCAACTCGTGTGCCCAACTCTCGCTACACCACTCTCTAGAAGCGTAAGGTAAATTGCGTACCCCGATCCGAAATGATAGATATGGGCACACCATGAAAGCGAACAATCTCTCGGATTTAGATCTCAGCAAACCTCTTAGAAGAATAGAAGACTTCCACAGGAATGAAATGCGATGACTTGGTCAGCCTATCAACAATGACCCATATCGCATCGAACTTCTTCCGAGTCAGCGAAAGTCCAGTAACGAAGTCCATAGTGATCTACTCCCACTTCACTTGGGAAGCTCAATCCTCTGAAATAATCCACCATGCCTCTAATGCTCGTACTTAACCTGCTAACAATTCAAACAATGAGCCACATATGCTACAATATCCTTCTTCGTTCTACACCACAAATAATGCTGCCACAAATTCTGATACATCTTCGCGGCTCCCAGATGAATAGAGTACCGGGAGCTATGAGGCTCCTCTAAAATAAAATCTCAAATCCCATCCACATTGGGCATACAAATTCACCCCTGCAATCTCAAAACTCCATCTGCATCTAGGGTAACCTGCTTGACACCTCCTCGCTGCACCGTGTCTCTAAGGACACACAAATAGGGATCATCAAACTACCGATCACGGATACGCTCCAATAATAAAGAACGAGCGACCGTGCAATCTAACTATTATGCGGCGCCTTCCTGAGATTCCTTGGAAGGGCAACGTAAGGCTAAGCAACTGATGTCAGTGTAGTTGCTGTCCGCCAACTGAGGTTCCCTCCGTGCACAAGACTAGATAGTCAGTGTCGTATGGGAAAACCAATGTCAAGAGAAATTGAGAGAACAAAAATGAGAATTGAGAATGAAAGAAAGCTTGATTGATTTAATGAAAGCTATTACAGGAAAGCAAAGCGGTGTCGAGGGAGAGAGACACCAGTACAGAGAATTATTGCTTGCTAGAAAGTTTTGAATGCTTGATCCCCCCTAGTAATACTTAAAAAAATAATCCAGAGCTACAAGACTAGAATAGAATTTGCTAAAGAAACATAATGGAAGTACTTGAAATAAAACTACTCTATTTACAATGAAAATGACTTAGTTTTCTAAAAGGCAGCAACAGGTCCGTTTTCATCAGCATTGTCTTTGGCAACACGGTCTGCACACGCGGCGTTGTTTGCACGTGCGGCGTTGTTGGAATATGTCTACAGCTGGGCACTGGCAAGGGATATCGGTGGGGCGACAGAGGCACATGCGCGTTTATCACTTGGCGTGGCCAAGATCACGGGGCCGTCCGTGGCGCTGGGCATTGGGAGGCTTGCTAGGATGCCATGGGGTGCACACAAGGGGTCATAGGGCATGGCTGGAAAGGCGCCCATGACATTCTCCCCCACCTGAGTTGGCGACGTCCTCAGTGCCTTACTTGCGAAATAATCTTCAATGAGGCTCTTGTAGGCTTTGAGGTTTGTTCCCCTCTCCCAAGTATTCTCTTCTGCATCACAACCCTGCCATTTTACCAAAAATTCTTGGTGATCTTTCCTTGAGGCATGAATCACTCTGTCATTAAGGATAGCTTCAACACGCCTTTTCCCGATTGAATTGGGACCTCGAATACTGGGTATTGTAAGCTGGCTCCTTGAAGGATCCTCCGTGTCTTCTCGAAAAGGTTTCAGGAGACTGACATGGAAGATAGGATGAATTTTCCACCAAGCTGGGGCATCCACCCGGTATGCAACTTTCCCAATGCGCCTCTTAATGGACAAGGGTCCAATATATTTTTGCAATAGGTGAGGGTGATGGACTCCCGCAAATAAATACCGCTTTAGAATTTTGACCATAATTTTGTCTCTTACTTGATATTCAACAAAGCGACAATTCTGATCAACATGCCTCTTCATCCGCTTTTGAGCTTTGACAAGATAGCTCCGTACTATCTCTAGATTCCGCTTCCACTCTTTTGAGAAGCTAGCAGCTCGAGGAGACTTAGCCGTGTTTGGTGCATTCATAGTGTGTGGGAGTAGTGGTTGTTGTCCGGTAACAATTCCAAAAGCACTTTTGTTTTTACTAGAGCTCTTTTTTGAATTGAAACATAGTTGAGCAGCATCTAGAAGCTTCACCCAATTCTTCTGCTATCCGGTTACAAAGTGGCGGAGATATTCCTCCAACATACCATTGAACTGCTCCATCTAGACATCAAATTGAGGATGAAAACTTGAGCTATAACTCAAGTTTGACCCAAGGCACTTAAAAAGTTGGGTCCAAACGTTGCTAGTAAAGCGTGAGTCGCGATCACTAACAATGTCTTTGGGAAAGCCCTAATATTTCACGACATGAGAGAAGAAGAGTCGAGCTATATCTTCTGCTGATATATATTGTAGGGCTATAATAAAGGTGGCATACCTGGAAAATCGGTCTACCACAACTAATATAGTTGTGAGATCTCTGACCTTGGGCAATCCGGTGATGAAATCCAGGGAAACGCTTTCCCAAGGTCTCTTTGGGACAGCTAGTGGTTCCAAAAGTCCCGTTTGTGTCAAGCGGTTAGACTTGTCCATCTGGCATACTAGACAAGTCTTCACATACTGAGCGACATCATCATCCATTTGAGGCCAATAATAGGCACGACGAAGTAACTCCATGGTGCGTTCTTCATCGGTATGGCTAGCCCATAGAGTATCATGACATTCCACTAGAAGAGTCCTCCGAAGATCTCCTTCTTTCGGTATATAAAGTTGGTTCCCTTTAACTTTCAGAAAACCATCTTCCACGTAGAACTAGCGAGTCTTGCCCTATCCTACTAAATCAACCAAATACTGAGTAACGAGATCCTTTGTGAGTAGATCCTGTATCTGGTCCTTGATGGAGGTGGCTACTTCGCTCCCCTTTAGGGTGGTGATTAGGAACACCGATGCTAGATAAGCTGTTCGACTGAGTGCATCAGCAACATGATTGGTCCTTCCACTGCGGTACTCCAGGTTGAAGTGGAATTTAGCTAGGAGTTCCTGCCACCTGGCCTGTCGACCACTCAGCTTTGGCTGGGTCATGAAATGGCTGACAACTGTGTTGTCTGTCTTGACCACGAATGAGGTCCCCAGTAGATAGTGCCTCTAAAGGCGCAAGCAGTGGACGACAGTTAATAATTCTTTCTCATGGGCGGCATAGCACCGCTCTGCATCCTTCAACTTCTGACTCTCGTAAGCTACAAGGTGCCCTTCTTGTATTAAGACCCCACTAAAAGCATAGTCATATGCATCCGTTTGTACCTCGAACGGCTTGCCCAAGTCAGGGAGGGCCAAGTCGGGACTACTAGACATAGCCGCCTTTAATGCATTAAAGGCCTCCGCTATCCTTGGTCCCCATTCCCAAGGTGTGACCTTCTTGAGGAGTTCTGCCAATGACACTACGATAAGGGAGTAGTTCTTCAAAAATCATCGGTAGAAGTTGCATAGGCTAAGGAACGCACTCAAGGCGTGGACATCCTTAGGCGGCAGCCAATCTATGATGGTCTGAATCTTCTGTTGGTCCATCTTGATACATCCTTCCTCAATGATATGTCTGAGAAAGTCAATTTGCTTCTGAGCAACGGGGCATTTGGACAGCTTCACATATAGTTCATGCTCCCACAAACGAGCTAGGACCTTCCGCAAATGCACTAGGTCTTCTTCTAATGTTTGGCTATATACCACAATGTCATCCAAGTAGACCACCACAAATTCGTCAATGTACTCTCGAAATACTTGGTTCATCAGGGTGCAAAATATGGCTGGAGCATTAGTCAAGCCAAACGGCATGACCAGGAAATCGTATGACCCATATCTTGTTACACAGGTCATCTTGTTCTCATCACCCTCTGTGATCTGAACTTGCTAGTAACCTTTCTTGAGGTCTATCTTGGTGAACACCGCCACACCACCCAGTCTATCAAACAAGTCTGCCATTAAAGGAATAGGGCACTTATTCTTCACGGTGATTTTGTTTAGAGCTTGGTAATCCACACAGAGTCGCAGGCTGTCATCATGTTTCTTTTGGAATAGAACAGGGGATCCATATGGGAAATTTGAGGGTGCAATGATCCCTGTATCTAACATTTCCGTCAATTGTCTCTGGAGCTTGGTGAGTTAGGGTTGTGACATTCTGTAAGGCGCCCAGGCAGGTGGCTTCGCGCTCGGTACCAACTCATTTTATGGTCCATAGTGCGCCTAGGCGGGAGTCTCTTTGGCATGTCTTGTGGCATGACATATTCAAACTCCAGTTTTAACTCCTTCACGGGCTCAGGAATGGGGCCGGAGGAGAATTCTATATCTTCAATGCAGAGGGTTGCCAGGAACGGAGGCTAATTCCTTTTGACCCCCTTCTTCAGCTGCAAGGCCGAGATGTTCTCAACGGCAATCTTCATGGGCAGGTACGGGATAATGCAGGGCTTGGACCTATTGGTTCCCATCATCAGTAGCATGTCTGCAAATTGTACAGGTATGGTGTTGGTTTGCCTTAGGAATTCCAGCCCAACAATCAGCTCAAAGTTATCTGTGATCACCACTCGTAGGTTGAATTTTCCTTCATAAGGGCCAAGCTTCACTGGTACCTCTTTGGCTATTCCACCCACTGGCTGGGGAGGTGAGTTGATAGCCTTGACACTGCCTTTACCTTTCCCTACAACCACTCCAAAGCGCTCCACCTGAGTCGAGGCTAAGTAGTTGTGGGTAGCACCCGTGTCTATCATAGCCCGAATGAGCTTGCCATTCACCTTCATCTTGATGAACATTAAGGTCCTTTCTTATTTAGGAGGAGTCTCTTTATTCTCCTTCTTTTTCCCTTTATTCATGACTGCATGTGGGTCCTTCTTCTTACGGATACCAGCATTGGTCTCCGCTAATGCCTCAGAGATGGAACCAACAATTGCATTGAAGGTACCTACTAGTTCAGTCTGGTCTGCATCGTCTAAGTCGTTATCCGTCCCATCATTAATAGCCTGATGGGCGTTCATCTGTGCATGTGGGCATTCATTGTTCCAATGTGGTCCGCCGCAATGACGGCATCCTGAAGGAGGCTTTCTCCCCCGGTCATTGTTGTTTGAAAAAGCACTGTTGCTGCCTGAGGAAGGAGCTCTAGATTTGTTTGAGTTTCGATCTCCCCCACTTATTCTAGGACCATCATTGCTAGGCTGGCTCCCTTTGAACCCTGCTCGGGCAGGAGGCTGAGGTATGTCCTTTCGAGTTTCCATTTAATAGTACCCAAGGCATTCAGCTTCTTGGATCGCCTTGGGAAGGGTATCTACCCTTTGTCTCTGTAGCTCTATGAGGGCATAAGGTTTTAACATTTCCATGAAGGTGAAGAGTTTGTCCTTGTCCCCCATGTCGCGTATGCTTAGCATGAGTGCGGAGAATTCTCGCACGTAGTCCCGCACTGATTTTGTCTGGCGGAGCTTCCGTAGTTTTCTCCTTGCATTGTATTCAACGTTCTCGGGGAAGAACTGCATGCGTATAGTTGCCTTCAGTTCTGCCCATGTCTCGAGAGCATCTTCACTGGCCTTGATGGCTTTGTACTTCACCCTCCACCAGAGTTTAGCATCACCCTGAAGATACATGGCAGCAGTTTCTACCTTCTTAGCTTCCTCCAGATCCCTAACAGCATTGAAATATTGTTCGACGTCAAAGATGAAGCTTTCCACTTCCTTGGCATTCCTAGCACCACTGTATGGCTTTGGCTTAGAAATTTTCAGTTTTTTTTTCACGGAAGCGGAGTTCATAGCACCTCCGATTTGGTTTCCACCTCCTCGGAGTAGGCCTTATAAAGCAGAGTTGACAACATTAAGATGGTCTGTCAATTTGTCAATAGTTTGTTGCATGGCAGTCACATTTTCTGCCTCTTGTGCCCTGTGGGCTAAATCCTTGGTGCACTCCTGTTGGAGCCTCTCGAATTTCTTAAAAATTTTGGCTGCCTCTGAGCTGCCATCTGCAAGTCTCCCTCGGAGTCGCGACTGATGTTTTCAATGTCAACTTCGACCTGAAGCACCTTGCGGTCTAGGTCGTCCAACCTTTGCAGTAGGCTGGTTCTTAGTTCATGCACCGTATCCACAATAGGCCGCAATACCTCAACCGTCCCTTCGAGATCCACAATGTGGTCCCCATGATTCACCATGGTCAAAAATGGTGGTAATGTCAATACGTTCCCTCGTCTGATGTTGAGCCTAGGCTCTGATACCAACTGTTATGCGGTACCTTCCTGAGATTCCTTGGAAGGGCAACGTAAGGCTAAGCAACTGATGTCAGTGCAATTGATATCCGCCAACTGAGGTCCCCTCCGTGCACTAGACTAGATTGTTAGTGTTGCACGGGAAAACCAATGTCAAGATAAAATGAGAGAACAAAAATGAGAAATGAGAATGAAAGAAAGCTTTATTGCATTAATGAAAGCTATTACAGAAAAACAAGGCGGTGTCGAGGGGGAGAGACACTAGTATAGAGAATTGTTGCTTGCTAGAAAGTTTTGAATGCTTGATCCCCCCTAATAATACTTAAAAAAAATAATCCAAAGCTACAAGGCTATACTAGAATTTGCTAGAGAAACATAATGGAAGTACTTGAAATAAAACTACTCTATTTAAAATGAAAATGACTTAGTTTTCTAAAAGGCAGCAACAGGTCCGTTTTCAACAACATTGTTTTTGGCATCACAGTCTGCGCGCGTGGCGTTGTCTCCGCGCGCGGTGTTGTTGGAATCTGCCTACGGCTGGCCGCTGGCAAGGGATATTGGTGGGGCGACAGAGGCATCTACGCGCTTGTCACTTGGCGCGGCCAAGACCACGGGGTCGTCCGTGGCGCTAGGCATTGGGAGGCTTGGTAGGACGCCACAGGGCGCGCCCAAGGGGTCATGGGGCATGGCTGGAAAGCCGCCCATGACATAACACATGAATGGGCTCAGAAACATCCAGTCTCATGAACTGATTGGCTAAAGCCTGAACATCCAAAGCAAGCGGCCTCTCACTGACCGAAATATAAGCAAGACTGCCCATACTGGTTGACTTCCTACTCAACGCATCGGCCACCACATTGGCCTTCCCCGGATGATATAGAATGGTGATGTCATAATCCTTCAACAACTCCAACCACCTCCTCTGCCTCAAATTCAACTCCTTTTACTTGAACAAATACTGAAGACTCTTGTGATCCGTGAACACCTCACATGCCACGCCATACATATAATGCCTCCAAATCTTCAATGCGTGGACAATGGCTGCCAGCTCCAAATCATGAACCAGATAGTTCTTCTCATGAATCTTCAACTGTCTCGAAGCATAGGCAATGACCTTGCCATCTTGCATCAACACTGCTCCAAGCCCAACACGGGAAGCATCACAATAGACTGTATAGGGTCCTGAACCTGTAGGCAAAACCAACACCGGTGTCGTAGTCAAAGCTGTCTTGAGCTTCTGAAAGCGCGCCTCACACTCATCTGACCATCTGAACTGGGCACCCTTCTGGGTCAATCTGGTCAACGGGCCTGCAATAGATGAAAACCCTTCCACGAACCGTCTATAGTAGCCTTCCAACCCCCAATAAACTCCGAATCTATATAGTTGATACTGGTCTATGCCAGTTCTTGACTGCCACTATCTTTTTTGTGTCCACCTGAATACCCTCTACTGATACAATGTGACCCAGAAATACAACTGAACTCAGCTAGAACTCACACTTGGAGAACTTGGCATATAACTGACTATCCCTCAAAGTCTGAAGAACCACTCTAAGGTGTTGCTCGTGCTCCTCTTGGAAGTGGGAGTATATCAATATATCATCAATGAACACTATCACGAATGAATCCAAATAAGGCCTGAACACCCGGTTCATCAAGTCCATGAAAGTTGCTGGGGCATTTGTCAACCCGAATGGCATAACCAAGAACTCATAATGCCTGTACCGAGTGCGGAAAGCTGTCTTAGGGACATCAGATGCCCTAATCCTCAACCAATGGTAGCCAGATCGCAAGTCAATTTTGGAAAATACCCTGGCACCCTGAAGCTAGTCGAACAAATCATCAATTCTCGGCAATGGATACTTATTCTTGATTGTTACCGTGTTTAATTGCCGGTAATCAATACACATCCTCATTAACCCATCCTTCTTCTTACAAATAACACCAGCGCACACCAAGGAGAGACATCGGGTCTAATGAAACCCTTCTCAAGCAAATCCTGCAACCGTTCTTTTAACTCCTTCAACTCCGGCGGGGCTATATGATATGGCGGAATAGAAATGGGCTGAGTGCCCGGAACCAGATCAATAAATAAATTAATATCTCTATCGGGTGGCATACCCGACATGTCTGAAGGAAAAACATTAGGGAACTCATAAAAAACGGGCACATAATCGATAGAGGGAACCTCAGCACTGGAATCCCAAACATAAGCTAAATAAGACAAGTACCCCTTCTCGACCATACGTCGATCCTTCACATACGATATAACACTGTAGGTAGAATGACCTAGAGTCCCTCTTCACTCTAAACGAGGCATACCTGGTAAAGCTAAGGTCACAGTCTTGGCATGGCAGTCTAAGATAGTGTGATAGGGTGATAACTAGTCCATCCCCAATATAATATCAAAGTCGACCATATCTAAAAGCAACAAATCTACACGAGTCTCCAGACTCCCATCCCAATCACCATAACACAAGAGCAATAAAATCGATCAACCACGATGGAATCACCCACCGATGGAGACACATAAATAGGAATACCCAATGCATCACTGGGCATGATAAAATATGGGGCAAAATAGGATTACACATATGAATATGTAGACGCTGGATCAAACAACACTAAAGCATCTCTATCACAAACCAGAACCGTACCTGTAATGACCGCATCTGAAGCCTCTGCCTCGGGCATAGCCTGAAGAGCATAACATCGAGGCTGGGCCCTACCACTCTGGGATGGCCTGCTGCTGGCTGGACCCCACCTCTGGCGGTCTGAGCTCCACCTTTATGACCTCTACCTCTACCTCTAGTTCCTCAACCCCCGCCTCTAGCTGGCAGGGCGGCCTGTGGAACATCTGGTGCCTGAATCATAGGACGGGGACCTTGCTTCTAAGAACTGCTCGAAGCTCGAAGGCAATACATAGTTGTGCCTCGTGTCGCCACAAGTAAAACAAGCCTTTGGTGGACGGACCTAGAAACTCTGAAGCGGTGATGGTGCACTGTAGGACTGCTGGTCAGAATACTGCCCACAAAAACCACGATCACCTGATGCACCATGGGAAACCTGGAGCACTGACTGGAAAGGCCTAGAAGGCTGACCCCTATCATACAAATCTCTGCCTCCAGATGAGTCACCACTGAATTGGCCTGACTGAAGGGGTCTCTTGTCTGCTCTACGACTAGCTTCCTGTGGCAATACCATCTCGATACTCCGGGCCACATTGGCCGCCTCCTGAAAAGTGATATCACTCCCCGCCTCTCTAGCCATCTGGAGAAGAATAGGTTGAATGAGTCCATCAATAAATTGTCTCACTCTCCCTCTCAGTGGGGAGTCTGACAATAGCATGGCGAGCCAACTCAATAAACCTGGTCTCGTACTGGGTGACTGACATAGATCCCTGATGGAGACGCTCGAACTGCCTCCGATAGGCCTCTCACTGTGTGATAGGGAGAAACTTCTCCAGAAATATATGCATGAACTACTCCTAGTCAAGGATGGAGACCCTGCTGGTCTAGCTAAATAGAAATCCCTCCACCACGTCTTGGCGGATCCAGACAACTGGAATGTAGCAAAATCGACCCCATTAGTCTTAACAATACCCATGTTCTGAAGAACCTCGTGGAAGCTGTCCAAATAATCCTAAGGATCCTCGGTAGATTCACCACTAAATGTAGTAGTGAAGAGCTTGGTTAACCTATCCAATCTCCATAAAGCATTGGCAGACATGGCTGCCCCATCACCGGCCTGGGCTACCACACCCGGCTGAGCTGCTCCAACAGGATAAACTGTTGGAGCCTGAACCTGGGGAGCTACCTGCTCCGGAGTACGAATAGCAAGAGTCTGGGCCCCTCCACTAGCCTGAGAGATAGTTGGTGCTACAGGAAGCAAACCCGCTTGGGTAACACTCTCCATGAGGCCCACCAATCGGACTAAATTATCCTGAAGAACTGGGGTAGCAATAAACCCCTCTGGGACCTGAGTTGGGCCCACCAGAACTGTTGGGGCTGGGGCCGGTGTCACACCTCCTTTTTCGCTACTAACCTCGTAGAGGGTATAATAAAAGAAGTTTTTCCAATTAAAGGACAATCGAAATAGGATTCATTTTATTTAAGATTCAGAGTCGCCACTTGGGAGATTTATGGTGTCCCAAGTCACCAGTTTGAATCCCGAATCGATGAGGGGGTTTGACTCTGTATTACAGTCGCGAACTAGAAATCCGAGTAAGAAATTCTGTAAACCCGGGAGAAGGGGTTAGGCACTCCCGAGTACCATAGTTCTAGCACGGTCATTCAACTGCTATATTTGACTAAAATCTGATTTTTATACATGTTAATGCTACAGTGCAATTTTAGAATTATTTACCGCTTTTAGTCAATTATTAAGAAAGTGAACGTCGTTTAAGATCGTATTTTTGGATCACGTCACATGAAATCACCCGGATCCTCGACACATTCTTATTCAACGTTTTGAGATTTGGAGTTGGATGGCATGAAATGCACACCCGTATTTAGGAAGGTAAAATTATTAAAATTGCGCCTAAGGTGACTACCGCCTTTTTAACTTTGCGAAGGGCCGTGAAATTCACTAAACGGCACGCTCCGAATGCTAAGTATTTTTACTTGAGCAATTAATGAGGGCCCTGCAATTTGTATATTTTGTTTGGCGATGCTCGTCTCACTTTTTATTTAAAAGGCAAGTCCTAAAGTAACTATGCTTTTCTATTTTTTATTGTCTCCAATAATAAAAGGAAAAGTTTTAGCTAATTAATATTAAGGAATCCGGGCTTCAAGTTCAAGCCCATTGTTCAAACAAAAGGGCAAGCCTTTTAGTTTGGACCCGCTACCTAACCCGAAGGCCCAGATTTGTGTTAATCCTTTTCATTTTTCCTCTTGCAGTAATTTGCAGTAATTATTACAATTTGCAGTAATTATTTAAACCTTCAGTCCTCGTTTGGGCCTCAACAAATAACCCAACAATATGGAAAGATAATCAGCTGATTGAGTCAATGGATTAATGTTATGGGTTTGAGAATTGATCTGGGGCCCAAGATGATTGTCTAGCATGATTACTAACTAAATATTGATTTCAGAATTAGCTTTTCATGACTTATGATGGTTTGGACACCAGCTCTACAGTCATTTACACAAAGAGATGAGATCAGCAAGAGAAGTTTCACATGTAGCACTTATACAATGCCAAAAACGAGTAATCTGAGCAGAGCAGAATGCAACGATAAAAATTGAAACTACAAAAAAACAAATAGATGATGAGCTATCCAGTGCTTCGATTCACAAGCTGATCCTAAATTTGGATTTCATGTTCTGTATGTGATTTGTATACTATTAATAAAAAACAAAGCCGATGTTCAAACATAATTCCAAGATCGTGTTAAACCCTGCACAGGTCATTGTCAGATTCCTCTAGACCTGGATCTAACTACAATTCAATGTCTATTAACATAATATCAAATTCTAAATGAAATGGAATTTACTATGTTAAACAACTGTATTAAGCAGCTTCACTAACGCTAATTTCAACAGTCCAACGGTTTCCTCATCATCACTAACTATTATTCAAATAGCCTGAAATGAAACTAAAATGAACATCAAACAGAAATGAAATACAACAACACATTCATGTGATGGCTTGCCCATTATTGAACTTCAGAGATGTATACAAGTGGATCCGATTCTTCACATAGCATTCGAAGCTAAAAGTACCTGGATATGGAATCAAAATGAGGAGAAGGGAAGGTCAGCTACAGCAGTATAAAACAGGTGCAAAGCTTCAGCAAGTGTTATCCAGCAACCACACAGCAATAAGATGGATTGAAAACCAAGCAAAATATATTGCTACAGCCCGGGAGGAAAAGCAAACGACTAGCAACAAATAGGACAAACCAAAACAGCCTCAAATTTAACTCGATCACCCTCAAAATTAAGCCATGAACCTCCAGATAGCTTCAACAATCAGATCCTTCGGCCTTAATGGTGTCAAATCCGTTGATGAACTTTGAAATCGACCTAGACTTACAATAGAACATTTTTTTTTTGGGTTTTCTACAGTTTTTATGTGTTTTTTTTGGAGATTTTCTATTTGTTTTTTGGATTTTTGGGGAAGAATTTAAGACTTAAAGAGATTTTTTGAACTTCTAGTGATTTGAAATTCAAATTTGAAGCTAGATCTGCAGAGAGGGTTTTGGGGGGAGTTTTTTGGGGTTCAAAACTTCTCCATGAAGGCACTATTTATGCCTTTATATTGGCCTAAATGGGGCAACCTTTAGATTGTTATTTACATTATAGGACCCTCCCTTTTTATTCAAGTAGTCCCTTATCTTCTAACTTGTTACCCAAGTTACTGCCTTTAGGATGCTAAAACTTACACCTAGACCCCTTCTAGAAGAATCTAGGGTGTTCTAGCTTGGTTTTTCCACCCTTAAAATACCTATATTGCCCTTAATTTAATTTTGGAATTACTACTTTAGCAAAATAGGCCACGTTCGATACCCAAAACACCCCTAAACACCCCCCCAGAATTACTAAATCAAACAACCCCTTACTTATCGTGAAATTACTACCCTCCCTATCGATTAAACATTACCCAATTAAGCTAATTATGATCAAACATGCAGTTGAGGGTTCAATTATACCTAGAAATCTATTAACTAATTATGCTGCACATCAAACTAAAAGCCAGTAGAAAGTTCAACTAACTAACATTTAAGCATCTAAACTAATCAACAGTTGAACTAATACCAATATAAAAATCAGATCAATATGCACACACCAATTTTAACACTAATTAAAGAACACTACCAAATTAAGAACTACACTGATAGCTATTAAAGAATCAAAACTTAGTGAATCATGAACAAAGAAGGGTTGCTGGCAGAAAAGACAAAGAAAGAAGAATGAGAGCATGAACTAATTAACGGGCATAAACCATGTTAAAACTAAAAGAAACTCACCCGTTCAAAATTGAGTGGAACTGAAATGTCAAAACGGTACTGGACACTCGTCTGTTGCTCAAAAAACAGACGAAAGCATCGTTTGAGGGCCGAAATCATCTATGGACTTGCGAGGTTGGGAAAAAATTGGATACCTTCGATCATCTAGGGTTCTGCCCTTAGATTTGAAAATTTGAGAGTGAGCAGAAGGATTTGGAGGAAAATGGCCAGGGATTTGGAAAAAGGAATACGAGGAGAACACGTGGTATGATATTGAGGTTATTTGGTGGTGTCGCCGCCGTGGGCGGCGGAGGCGGCATCCACAGATTCAATTATTCGAAGAGATTGGGTTGGATTTGATGTGTGATTTTTGGAGTTTTGGAAAGAGGAGACGAAGGCGATGAAGAGGTGTAAATTTGAGTGGTATTGGGTGAACGCTGCCAGCGGCAGCGATTTTCGACCTGCGGCGATTGGTAGAGATGTGGAGGAGATGATGGGGCGGCGGCGTTACGAGGAGGGAAACATATGTCTTAGGGTTTGATAAATATTTTAGACAGTTATATGTAATTTTCACGATCAACACAGGCCATTGGATGAGGGGTGACGGACGGCCAGGATTGATCACTTAAATCAAACGACGTCGTTTAGTTTCTTTAGGGGGAAGGCCGGGTGGGCGATTGGGCTTGGACTGGGATTTGGTTTGGGATGGAATTGGGTTTGGGGATGAGGGTAACTTCGTTGGGATAAGCTATTTGGCCCAAATTTGGGTCTTAAGACAAGCCTTTTAATTTGTTTTTCTTTTGCTTTTCTCTTTTATTTCTTTTATTTATTTTCATTTTGTATTTTATATATTTCTGATCTTCATAACAATGCAAAATTAAAATAAAGACCTAATTTATTTTCAAAACTGCTAATCAATTCCTAAAATTTGATTAAGTCATATTCCGTGACAAATTCAATAATTAACAGTTAAAAATGCAACAGTGGACTATATTTGTTATTTTCTTTAAATTTTATTCTAAAAACAACTTAACCCCTAATTGATCTAAAAATACGAAATTAAATCCTACATGCAAATGCCAAATATATTTTTATATTTTTTATATGAATTAAAATGCACAAATAAAAATGCAAACAATTAACAAAAAATGTCACAAAATCCACAAAAATGCAAAATAATAAAAGAAATCATTTTTTTTGAATTGTTGGGAATAATTCATATATAGGGCAAAAATCACGTGCTCACACCTGCCCCTCTTTGCTCGGAAACATGAAAAGTTTCCAGGCAAAGATAAGTGAGCAAATACGAGCGATTTTTGCCCACTCAAATATTTTGTCATGAAGCATTTTGAAAATTTTTGACCGCACTCTGCTTCAGAGGTTTCCTACATATCCTTGGCTAAAAAGGAATCAAGTCAGTGTAGTTCGGGAAGGTTTGGTAGCTGGGACTACCGGGACCTGGGATTTCACTGTTGTTATTGCTATTACTGCTCGATGATCTCCTTATTACACCATGGTAAAATAAAAGAAACTAGCCTAAGCTATGATCTATGAGTTGCAAAAGGTCCTATCTATGTCTTCAAATTTGCTTTTGTATTGCCTTGAACTTGTATTCTTCCGATGGAATTCTTGCGTTGTTGCCCTGCATTGTGATCGGAGATGTTTTGCCATTCCTCTGAGTGATGCTTGACTGTTGAAATTTGAAATATGTGCCTCTATTCTCCAGGTGGGCTCCTGATTGCTGATGCTTGAAAAGTATTCCCTTGTTCTCCAGGTGGGCTCCTGACCGCGATGCTTGAAAAGTATTCCCTTATTCTCCAGGTGGGCTCCTGACCGCGATGCTGAAAAGTATTCCCTTATTCTCCAGGTGGGCTCCTGACTGCAACAAAATAGACAAACAAAGAAAATTTCCTGCCCCAGTTTGACGACTGGGCACATCATGTTATCAGATATTAAAAGTAAAAGCTAAAATTTTGTACTGTACTTCCCTTGTTCTCTAGGTGGGCGCCTGACTGTTGAACTTGAAAAGTATTCCCTTGTTCTCCAGGTGGGTGCCTGATTGCTGAACTTGAAATGTGTTCCCTTGTTCTCCAGGTGGCTGCCTGATTGCCAAATCTTGAAATATATTCCCTTGTTATCCAGGTGGGCGCCTGATTGCTGAATCTGAAATGTATTCCCTTGTTCTCCAGGTGGGCGCCTGATTGCTGAAACTTGAAATGTATTCCCTTATTCTCCAGGTGGGCGCCTGATTGCTGAAACTTGAAATGTATTCCCTTATTCTCCAGGTGGGCGCCTGATTGCTGTGTTGGTGCTTGATCTTTTTCCTACGGAGTGTTTCTCCGAAACAAATGAAATTTTCTGTCCCTGTTTCAATCAAAGAAAGATTTGTTAATATAAAATGGTGGTTAGTTGCTGGCATTTTTGCTGGGGTATGTCCTAGCTGCTTGAGCTTTACTCCGACCAGCTTCCCTGGACTTGCCTTGAACCTCCTTGACTTCCTGACCGAATTTCAACCCCTGACTTTGATGACCCAAGTGTTTTATCCCGTATTGCTATTTTTGTGTTTCCGACCCCTCTATCTGAAACTTCGCTTCTTCCCTACAACTATCTGATTAGCCCACCGATGGAACTTCCAACGGTCCTTTATGTCTTACTTTTCTTTGATATGTTCCAGTCCCATTGTGCCGTACAACTGGGAAGCTAGTAGTTAGCCTTGACATCCTTCTTTGCTTTTGACCAGAACTAACACTGAAACATCTTATAGACAGACTCCAAGATAATGAAATGCAATGTCCTTAAAGGTTAAGGATAGAAAGACTCCGAAATGGATGATTTGTAATGAATATGAGAGGATAGGACTTATCTGAATGGAACGGCTGGTACCATTGATCGTGCCATGCATTTGGATTAACCAACCTAGTCTGTCCAACCAATCAGCTTCCAATTACCACATTTGCTATTCCAGCCTTTCGTGACCTCACTTTCGCCAAAACCCAACCCTGCTTGGCTTGCCATGTTTCGAGAAGCAGTTAACCACAGACTTGTTTCATTTGCCCATCTGAAAACTCACCTTCGCCTTTCGGTGCCCGTAAGGGTTTTCACCGACAAGATTCTCTCATCTTTGATTTCTCTCAGAACTCACTTTGCCTTACGGTGCCCATGAGGGTTTTCACCAATAAGACTCTCTCATTTTTTATTTCTCTCAACTCACTTCACCTCATGGTTCCCGCAAGGGTTTTCACC
This sequence comes from Nicotiana glauca, assembly GCA_026770625.1. Taxonomy (NCBI): domain Eukaryota; kingdom Viridiplantae; phylum Streptophyta; class Magnoliopsida; order Solanales; family Solanaceae; genus Nicotiana; species Nicotiana glauca. Next base: position 65,208 of record MU675808.1, read on the forward strand.
AATGAGACTCTCTCATTTTCATCATTTGTCCTTCTGGTACCAAAGTGTTACCCCTGACACGAATCACTTTACTTGCTAGCATTAGCACTTCTTGAATATTGATTGGAAGGTCTTTCTTTGGACCGTGATGTGGCTTTTGGATAGGGTTTAGAAAGAAGGGTATAGAGGCTCAAAATAATTCAATCACGGGTTTGACATTACAACTTTCGGAATCAGCTTTCTTACAACAACCACAACTTCTGCCCCAGTTTCTTTCTTCGGGCTTTTGGAGTTTTGTTTTGGTGTTACTGAACCTCAGAGAGGCTGCCTATGTACCCTTTCGGGATCAAGTCAAACGTAGTTCAGGCCATAGAAATTACTCTTGTTGTTGTGATCTCTCCTTTCTTCCATCTTTCTTTCTTTATTCTTTTTAGTTTTCTTTTTCTTTTCTCTTTTGTTTTTTTTCTCTTCTCTTCTTTTTCTTTTTCACTATTTTTCTCTTGCTTCTCCACCTACTTTCCCCGCTCGTGTTTACGAGTTTATGATTGATTCCGAAAGAGGGATACGAAAGAAAATAAAATAAGGCTCAAAAGGGATAACAAATGATAAAGTGTCTGGATAGCAGAACAAAATGCCTTCGTCATTTCAATCTCAAAACATGCCAAATACAACTAAGTACATTTAGACAAAGAAATCATACATAGTATCACTTGACTACATCAGAGTTTATAGCCATTTCTACACATTTCCCTTCCACATCTGTCAGATATAATGCACCATTGGACAACACTCGGGTTACCACAAATGGCCCCTGCCAGTTGGGGGTGAACTTTTATTTTGCTTCAGCCCAGTGAGGTAGGATATGCCTCAACACCAATTGCCCTACTTCAAACTTCCACGGACGCACTTTCTTGTTATATGCTCTTGCTATTCTCTGTTGGTACAATTGTCCGTGACATACTGTTGCCAATCGCTTTTCATCAATAAAGCTCAATTGTTCCAAGCGGGCTTTGACCCACTCAACATCGTCAATTTCTGCTTCGGCGATAATCCGATGGGATGGTATTTCAACCTCTGTGGGTATTACTGCTTCCGTACTGTATACCAATAAATAAGGAGTCGCTCCTACTGAAGTGCGAACAGTAGTGCGATAGCCTAATAAGGCAAAAGGTAACTTCTCATGCCATTGCTTGGACCCTTCCACCATTTTTCGAAGTATCTTCTTGATGTTCTTGTTAGCTGCTTCGATCGCTCCATTCGCCTTAGGACGATATGGGGTGGAATTGCGGTGCGTGATCTTAAACTG
>MU675809.1:18837-37669 GCA_026770625.1 Nicotiana glauca
CGAGTGTTGTCCAATGGTGCATTGTATCTAACAGATGTGGAAGGGAAATGTGTAGAAATGGCTATCAATTCTGATGCAGTCAAGAGATATTATGTATGATTTCTTTATCTTTATGTACCTGAGTGTATTTGACATGTTTTGATATTGAAATGATGGTGGCATTTTATTCTGCTATCCAAACAATTTATCCTTTATTATCCCTTTGAGCCTTATTATTATATTTTCTTTTGTATCCCTCTTTCGGAATCAACAACGAAACTCGAGGATTGAACGGGGAAATCAAGTGGAGAAACAAGAAAAGAAAAGAATAAAAGAAAGAAAAGAAAAGAAAAGAAAAGAAAAGAAATGAAAGAAAGAAAAGAAAAGAAAAGAAAAGAAAGAAAAGAAAAAAAAGAAAAGAAAAGAAAAGAAGAGAAAAGAAAGAAAAGAAAAGAAAAGAAAGAAAAAGAAATGGAAAAGAAAAGAAAAGAAAGAAGAATGGAGGGAAGGAAACATCGCAGCAATGAAGTGATTTTATGATATGAACTACGTTTGACTTGATCCCAAAAGGGTACGTAGGCAGCCTCACTGAGGTTCAGTCACAATAAAAGAAAAATCCAAAAATCTCCAAGAAGGAAACTGGGGCAGAAGTTGTGGTTGTTGCAAAAAAATGATTCTGAAAGTTGTAGTTTGAACCCACGTTGAATTATTTTGAGCCTTTATACCCTTCTTTCTAAACCCATCCAAAAGCCACATTACGATCCAAAGAAAGACCTTCTGATTAATTTTAGGAAATATCAATACAAGCAGGTAAGGTGATTCATGTTGTGGACAACATTCTAGTATTAGAAGAAAGAGATATAAAATGAAAGAGTCTTATCGGTGAAAACCCTTACGGGCACCTTAAGGCGAAGTGAGCTTGAGAGATATTGAAAATGAGAGAGTCTTATTGGTGAAAAACCTCACGGGCACCGTAAGGCGAAAGTGAGTTTTCAGATTGGACAAATGAAGAAAGTATGTGGTTGAAAGGTGTTTGAAACATGGCAAAACAAGCAAGGTTTGAGTTTTGGCGAAAGTCGGATTGTGAAAATATGGAACAATAGATATAGTCAATGACAGCTGATTGGTTGGACAGATTAGGCTGGTTAATCTAAAATGCATGGCACGATCAATGGAATCTGCCTCTCCACTCAGATAAGTCCTATCCTTTTTCTCTTCATTACAACTCATTCATAGTCTTTCTATCCTCAAAACCTTCGAGGTCATTGCATTTCATTATCTTGAAGTCTGTCTATAAGACGTTTCAGTGTTAGTTCAATTCAAAACAAAAGAAGGATGTCAAAGCTAACTACCAGTTTCCCAGTTGTATGGCACAATGAGATTGGGACATATCAAAAGAAAGTAAAACGTAGAGGACTTATGCAAATCCCATCAGTGGGATGATCAGACAATTGGAGGGAGAAGCAAAGTTTCACAAGAAGGGAACATAAACACCAAAATAGTAATACAAGGTAAAACATTTGGGTCATCAAGATAGGAGAATTGAAAGTCAGCCAGGAAGATCATGGAAAGTCAAAACAAGTCCAAAGGAGCAAGTCAAAGCAAAGTCGGAAGTGGGAGCATGGCTAACAAGAATGCCAGCAGCTAACCACCATTTTTATATTAACAAATCTTTCTTTGATTAAAACAGGGGCAGAAAGAATTTTTCTTTGCAAGCAGGAGCCCACCTGGATAACAAAGGAATAATTTTCCAAAGTCAAAAGCAGGAGCCCACCTGGAGAACAAGGGAATACATTTCGAAGTTAAGTAGTCAGGCACCCACCTGAAGAATATGGGAAGTATAATGCAAGTTTATCTTTCAAGTTTAATATTCGCTAACACAATGCGCCCAGTTATCAAACTGGGGCAGAAATTTTCTTCGTTTTGTATGTTTGTTGCAAGCAGGAGCCCACCTGAAGAACAAGGGAATATCTTTCAAAATTCAGCAAGCAGGAGCCCACCTGGAGAACAAGGGAAAATTTTTCAAAGTCAGCAAGTAGGAGCCCACCTAAAGAACAAGGGAATATCTTTTTCAAATTCATCAAGCAGGAGCCCACCTGAAGAACAAGGGAATATATTTTCAAATGCAGCAAGAAGGCACCCACATGGAAAACAAGGGAAGTACAATCCAAATTTTAGCCTTTAATTTTAATATCTGATAACACGATATGCCCAGTCACCATACTGGGGTAGAAAATTTTCTTTGTTTGCCTATTTTGTCGAAATCAGGAGCCCACTTGGAGAACAAGGGAATACATCTTTAAGCATCGCAATCAGGAGCCCACCTAGAGAACAAGGGAATACTTGTCAAGCATCGCAATCAGGAGCCTACCTGGAGAACAAGGGAATACATTTCAAACATCGCAAGCAGGAGCCCACCTGAAGAATGGACACATATTTCAAATTATAGTAGCCAAGCAACATCAGGAGGAATGGAAAAACATCGCCACGGCAACAACAAGAATTCCATTAGAAAAGCACAAGATACAAGCTCAAGGCAACACAAGAGCAAATTTGAAGACATAGATAGTATTTTTGTAATTCATAGCTTAGGCTAGCTTCTTTTGTTTCAACATGGTGTAATAAGGGGGTCAGCAAGCAGTAACAGCAGCAACAGCAGTGAAATCATAGCTCCTGGTAGTCCCAGATACCATACATTCCTGAACTACACTGACCTGATTCATGTTTAGCCCGAGATATGTAGGCAACCTCTGAAGCAGGGCGCGGTCAACTCTTTCAAAAGTTCTTCACACGGAATATGCGAACGGGCAAAAATCCCTCATTTCCACTCACTTGTCTTTGCACGAAAACTCTTCATGTTTCCGGGCAAAGAGGGGCAGCTGGGAGCACGTGATTTTTGCCCTAAGCAAATTATTCCTAAAAATCCAAACAAAATAATTTTTCTTTATTTTTACAATTTTTATGTATTTTGGTGTCATTTTCGGATATTTGTTGCATTTTTGTGTTAATTGGTTGCATAATAATTCAAACTAAAAATACAAAAATAGGCATTTGCATTAGGAATTTAATTTCATATTTTAGTATTAAGTAGGTGTTAATTCATTTTAAAACAATTTTAAGGAAAATAAAAAAAAATAGTTCATTTTATTGCTTTAATTGAAAATTGTTACAAAATAGTTTTAAAAAGTAATTTTAGGCCATTAATTAGTTTAGTTTAAAGTCTTATTTTCATTTTTTTGCATTTTTATAAAATTTATAAAAATACAATAAAAAATAAAAAAAATACAAAAATAACAAAAATAAAACAAGACAACAAATCAAAAACAAAATAAAGAGAAACTGAATAAAGGAAAATGGCCTGGTCTACATTTTTGGGCCAAATTGGATCAGTCCAAACGAAAGTCCCTCCAATTAATCGCGAACCGGCCCAACCAGTCCCCAGTCCAGGCACAATTGCCCACCCGGTCCACCCTATTACCCTTTTGAACGACGTCGTTTCATCCTAAGCTAATCTGGACCGTCTAGGTTAATAGATCCAACGGTCCAGAAGCCTAGGGTAATATGTATATAACTGTCGTATGCCACCCCCCCCACCCCATCGTCTCTCTCAACTCCCATTCTCACAGAAACCCTAATGGCGCCGCCCTAATTTTCCACCGCCGGTATTGGCGGTGCCGGTCCCAAGTCACACCACAATACCCCCTTCATCTCCTCAATCCACACATGGACTTGTTTTTTCTCAAATCCCACTCAATCACACAAAATCTTTGAAACCCTAGTCGCCGGAACCCTACCGCCGGCGATGACACCACCACTTCCAAATCACCCCAAAAATACACCAGTGACCCTCCTCAGTCTCCTCTTTCTAACCATGCAACCATTTTCCCTCAAATCAGCCCCCACCGGCTCGAATCTTTCTTTAAAGATTTTCCGGCCACGACGTTGGTCACGCCAAATGACCCCCAAATAACACCATAGACCCGCCTTGGCCTTCCTTACACGAATCCTATAGTCGTTTGGCTCAAATATGGCCAGAACGGCTCTAATATCCATTTCAATTTTTCCGGCCAAACCCTAGGATGACCAAAGTGCATATAAATGATGCCAGATGATCTTTGGACCTTCCTCATAAGGACATGATCACCAATAAAGCTCAAATAACCCTAGAGTCGGTTAATTCTGAAAAATGTCAACTAGACGAAGTTCTGTGTGCCAGTAAGTTTTCTAGTATTTTTTCTCTTTTATTATTTCTTTCTTGCCTCCTGCTTATTTGCATTCTGGGATATATGTTTGATTCCAATTTCAATTGGTTTAAGTTTTAGAAATTGATTTGTTCAGATTATGTTGCCTGGTTTATTGTTGATAGCTTTTGTGATTAGAAATAACTAGTTTATATTCAGTTAATCTTGTGATTAAATCAGTATTGGTTAGTAATTGTCCAACAGTTAGTAGTTGATCAAATTAATTTTGTTTTTGCAAGTTAAGGGTTCTTTGATCAGATGATTGTCGATAGGGAATTGGGCTATAGCTGATTAGATTAGTCTGTAATTTTGATTTGATTCAAGAGCATTATGGGAATTTGATAGGCATAAGAATAAGGTGTAACCCCTAAAATCTTCTAGAGAAGGGTTACTTGGGTTATAAGTCAGAAAATAAGGGGGTTAAATGGGTAAATAGGGAGGGACTGAATTGAAAATAAGGACATGAGGGTTGTTCATTAAGTTGTCTATATAAGGCAGTCACCTTTACTTCTTTTACAAGTTTTTGCACTCCAAAAAATTCCCCCCCCCAAAAGCTTATGAACTTTCAGATTCAATTTTAAAAATTCAAAACCCTAAAAAATACAGAAAAACAAGAGAAAACCTGGAAAATTCAAAAAGTGTTACTGTTTCATCAAAAAACTTTAGGTTACTTTCATCTCTGGTAGTTAAATTACCTTTCTTAGATCAGTTTCTCCGAGTTAAAATTGCAGAAGTAGTTTTGGTTGAGTTCGAGTGGATTTTGATCCAATTGATGTTAGTTTGGTTGATGATTGGCGTATGATCTGTTTCGAATCAATTCCAGAATTGCTGTTTGTTTTTTTTATCGAAATTGATCTAATTCTTGGGCTGTTGCTGATCACTGTTGCTGTTATCACTGATTCTACTTTTGAATTTCTGAAATTTCCAGGTACACATTTCTGAATCCAATCCAATGTAAATGTGATTCGAATTTGAAAAATGAAGAGTGTTCATCAATTTATCAACGAATTGTTTCTGTTTTTTTTCAATTTAATAGCTGTTATATTTAGTAAATCAGTGTTCCTTTGGTGTTACATATAGTCAATGAACAATACTGCAGTTTATTTCAGATAATGTAGATAGTGATATGGATTGTATAATAGGAATGTTCTAGTTGGACTGAACTTGTTAATTTTCGCACTAGTATCGTGATTTTAATGCTTGATTCATCATTATTAGTTGTAAAAAATAGGTTTAAATGATTTCATCTTCTGTAGTTACCTGTAGCAATCCAATTTTCTGATCCAAAACAATTGGATGCCAAATGATGTTTAGCCTTAGTCATATTAATATAATTGCCAGTATAGCTTTATAATGATTTCGTTTAGTTAGATATGATAAGTAACAGATATTAATTACCTTATATTTAAATATGTGTAAACGTTAGTTGTAATGATATTACTCCGGTCAGTTAATTAAACGGATTTTAGGTGCAAAAATTGTTGTTAGTCATTAATACTTTACTATATCAATTTGAGTTAAGCAAATATCCAACTTTATAAACTGGTAATTCAATTTGCATATTAATCACATAAAGTTGCACTTTCACTCTTTTCTCTTTAAATACCTGCTGTAATTTGTTGATATAAAGTAGAGATAAAATTTTAGAAATCAAAATTGGACAAATTTTAGATTAGGTTAATTGAAAATTCGCCTTTGCATTTATGTTAAGAGTGTGTGCACAGGTATTGATAATGCTATGCCATTTCAGCTTTTGCCCTTTATTGATTGGGCCTGGATTGAAACTCATAACCATCAATAGGCAATAGCCTTTTTGCTATTGATTTGGTTCAAGTCATTCGGGCCTAAATTTATAATAGGTTTATCTTTGTTTAATAGGCTGGAATGGGCTAAGATATAATGGTTTTCAAATAATTGATTAGTTAGAGATATAGGAAATTAATCCATAAATATAAAATTGGGTTTTGAATTAGGTAGCGGGTTCAAGCTAAAAGGGTTTTCCCCCTTTTGTTTGAATTCGGACTTGAATTTGAGACTTGAATTTATATTCATGGATTAATTAACCTTTAGAAACAAAACAAAATAGAGAACTTAGTTACTTTAGTTTGGCCTTTAAAAATAAAAATGAGATGAGCCTCGCCAAACAAATATACAAATTGCGGGGCCCTCATTAATCAATTAATTCAAAAATGCTTAGCATTCGGGATGAGCCGTTTAGCAAATTTCACGGCCTTTCCAAAATATAATAACACGTTAGCCGCTTTAGGCGTGCCTTTTAATAAATTACCTTCCTAAATTCGGGTGTGCATTTCATGCGACCCAAATCCAAATCCAAAAATGTTGAATAGGAATGTGTTGAGGGTCCGGGTGCATTTCATGTGACGTGATCCCAAAACACGTTCTTGAACGATGTTCACTTTCTTTAAAAAATAATAATTGACAAAAAGCGGTAAATAACTTTAAAATTGCACTGTAGTCTTAACATGTATTAAATCAGATTTTGCCAAATATAGTAGTTGAGCGACCGTGCTAGAACTATGGAACTCAGGAGTGCCTAACACCTTCTCCCGGGTTAAAAGAATTCCTTGCCCGGATTTCTGGTTCGCGACTGTTAAATAGAGTCAAACCCTTTCCGCGATTCGGGATTCAAACCGGTGACTTGGGACACCATAAACCTCCCAAGTGGCGACTCTGAATCTTAAATAAAAATGAATCTCGTTCCGATTGTCCTTTAAGTGGAAAAACTCCTTCTTTATTATATCCCTTCTCCGGGGTGTAGTAAAGCCTATATCGGAAAAAGGAGGTATGACATCATGCATAGAGATGATTTTCCTTCTGCAACCTGGTTTTGGTGACATTCATGATTTTACCTGTATCGTGACATGTAGGCATAGAGAAATACTTTCCTCATGCTATCTGAAAATGAAACATCTAATTTATTGTTAAAAGTTTTGGGGAAATTGCAGTTTTCAAACTTACTCATATTTTTGGCGATTTCGGTAAAAGATTTGGGTTTTCACTGATAAACTTGAAAAGCAGATATATTTGCTAGAACTGTGAATGAGCTGAGCATTTTATCTCTGAGTTACTTACTTTATTACTTTCATTATGTCGTTATAAACTGTTGTTGGCTATTGGTGTTGGACCATGACCTATGTTCTAGCTCGTCACTACTTTCAACCTAAGGTTAGGTTTGTTACTTATTGAGTACATAGGGTCGGTTGTACTCATATTACAGTTCTGCACCTTGCGTACAGATGTTGGCTGCTGATGTTGCTGAGTTTGATAGGAGGTGGATTCAAAGATGTACTTGTTTTTCAGCTACAGCTGCCTTTTGTTCATGGTAGCGTTAGATTCATAAAAATCTATTTATGTACATTTCGAACAAATGATGTATTTATTTCATACCAGCTTTGTAAATTTTAATCTTAGAAGCTTATGATTTGTATTACCAGTCCTTGGGGAATGTATAAGATTCAGATATTTTCTTTTATTTAATTTCCCTATTAGTTTCATTAGAATTGGATAGTTGTTAGTTGGCTTACCTAGCGGGTTGGGTTTGGTGCCATCACGACTGCCTAGATTTTGGGTCGTGACACTTTGCCTCTGTTTAGAAAATCTTCCATCTTCTTCAACTCTCTTAGCAAAAGTTTTACTGACCCTTTATTACCATGGCTTCTTTCACTACACTCTTTGGAAGCATTGATCATCTCTTCAGTGGAGGCCCAAAAAAAACAAGGACAAGGAAGTCGATGTCGATTCTAAACCTCCCACTACAAGCACCATCATATCACAACATCGTAGAAGTGCTAATGAATTTCAAGAGAAGGCTACTTCTCCATCTTCACGGACTTGGACTGTTAGTGGATATCCCTCCTCCATTTGCCCTTCTAGTAGAACAACTGTGAAGGAGGACTGCAACTGCCCCAATCATGAAATCCTTGCCCCGGAAATGATAGAGCAGGTTACCTTTACCAAGGATGGTTCTACGTATGTCTATACTTATCCCTTTACCTTGAGTCCATTCTTATTGGGGTCGAATGAAGGGCTTGACCCCATAATTTTGTAGTTTTGCCACTAGTATCGGTCTGCTTAGCATAAGCAGGAACGTCTATATGGTGAACGGTGGCTTGCCTTCTCCAACTGTGCACGAAGATGGGGGAAAACCTAACCTTTGAACACATTATGAATCTTTACTCTCCCAAAGGTTTTTGTGTGGAAGTAATAAACTTCAACAAACGTGGTCTCGACGCTCTTCTCACCCGTGTGGATGATGATAAGGATCGCACGTGGATGGAGCAATTCGTTATTGAAGCTACCAGAGATATGGTCCTGGCCTATGACTCCTTTTCCTGAGTCATGGAATCGCTTTCGTAAATATCGATTATTCATTTCCTTCCTTCATGAAAAACTTATTTTTTTTGTTGTGGATGATCTTCTTATTTCTTTTGTTCTAGATACCCAATGGGAACCACCACGAGTTCAAGGCTTAGACCATTGGGTTAAAAAAATTCTGAAAAGCACAAGACCAGAATTCCATGGTGGAAAATACGGGTGGAAAGCAAAAAATCATGGTAAACCGAGTCCTTCTTCTTTTTATCTTTGTACAAAATAGGTAACTTCATTAAAAAAGTTGCATAATCCGTTTTGCAGTTGATACAGGACTTTCGCATGGCTCTGTCACCTGCCCCGATGTTGATGCCTTAGTTGACCCAAAAGAGGCTACGAGGGTATTGTAAAGTGCTCTTGCCCGAAGCAAAGCTCGCGGATCTGCATCCGGTAAGGGTGCCTCCTGATAAGTATGGATTTTGACTACTTATTTGCACTCTTTTACTTTTGTTTTAGCTCAAAATTTCTTAAAGGTATTCCCAAAAACTAATAAAATGTGCTTTCTTGCAGGAGTGTTGGAATATGATCCAAAGAAATGAAAATCAACACAAGAAGGAGTAATTTGGGACAAAGACCAAAACCAAGCTAAAAGGGCACAATGCGGACTGCACATTGAGTGCGACTGCAGAACATAAGGAAGCCTCTAACAGAATTCCCATGCAAAATGCAGACCACACAATTCTAGTACGGCTGCAGAAGATGAAGATCAGAGAGTTGTATTTTTGGGCCATAAAGAAGCGCGGACCGCACCATTATTGTGCGGCTGCTGGATGTCAAGTACGGCCGCACTCATAATTGTGTGGTCCGTAGAAGAGGAGAATCAGAGATCCATGGTTTTGGAAGATTGAAGATGTGTGGACCATACTATTATTGTGCGGCCGCAGAAGGCCAAAACGTAGCCGCACTCATAAATATGCGGCTCGCATACTGAAGGCCAGCTCCAGTCCAAGTTCAATTGTACGGCCGCACTTAGAAATGTGCAGTCCGCATAATTAAATGAAATGTATCCGCAATCCAATTTTATGCGATCGCAGAAAGCCCAATTGACCAGTCAATCTCAACATGCGGATCGCCTAAAGAATTGTGCAGCTGCACAATCTCCACAGGAGCAATTTTGTCAAATATTTTTAGCTTAGTATAATAGAACTTTTTGTCATTTTTAGGGCAAGTTTTGTAAGTTGGAAGCAACTGAGCCGTTTTTATTTACTGTATTACGTAACATTGTACTAGATTAGCTTTTAAATATTAGATATTTTTTCTTTAATCAAGTATCATGAATTATATCTTAGTTTCTTCTTTAATTTCTGCATTTTTCATGAGTAGCTAAATATATAGCTAGGGTTGTGACCCAGCCCTAGATGGGTACTTAATGGGTAACTGATTTAGGACTTATTTATGATTAGGTATATGATATTTAGCCTAGTTCTTGCTTGAATTTGAGAATTGATAGTTGCAAACATTAAGTCATGCCTATTTGACTTAGTGTCTACTTGATAAAGAGAGACTAATTCTAGGAAAACTTGGCTAGCAAGAAATTGGAGGTGAGCTCAAGAAACTGATAGCCCCAATTAAAGGGTCAAATCTAGAGATAGTAAGACCTGACTTGAGCATATATCACTTGTTTTGTGAAATACCCGTTTGAACTTGAGAAATCCAAATTGGGTAAAATCACTCAAACTATCGAGAGGTATAGAGTAAGTAATCGTGTATGATTGCTATATTGTGTCCCGATAAAACAAACATTCCCTAAAGCTCTCAACTAGGTAGGTATCCATCTAGGCGGAAGTTACAACCCTAGATCTTTCATAACTTGAAAAACAACCAAAACCAAAAGAATATTGTCTTTTAGCTCTATAATTACAATCAATAGCTTAAAAGTAGAAGTAGAAACAACAATTGAAAATGTGAAAGTATAATTTAAGGCACATCATACAGTCACACTAGGTGTATACCTAATCCAAAGTCTAACTCCTTGTGGATTTGACCCCGACTTGCATTGGGTTTTTATTATTGATTCGACCGCTTCACAGCCTATATTTGTGGTGTGAGTTTGGGTAACATCAATTTTTGGTGCCGTTGCCGGGGAGTTAAACAGATTTAGCTATATATCTAGGTTTTTGTGTGATTTGTCTTCTTTTCCTTTCGAGTCACTAACTTTGTTTTTGAATTGATTATAGGTACGAGAATGCCTCTCAACAATGAGCCCATCGAGAATTTTCCCATGGTGGAGGACGTGGATGATGACCAAGTTGATGAGGTTCTTCTTGAACCTCAAGAAAATAGGCGAGGCCGATCGCCTCATGATAATGTTCCCGTCCCTCCCCCACCTCTACCAAGAGTGGCAAGGTACCGGGTGTTGCTGAATGAGGGTTATGCAAGTGCTATAGTCCCACCCCCGCATTAGGGCAGGAAACTTCCAAATCACAAATTTGATGCTTACACTACTTAAGCAATAGGGATTCTTCACCGGGGCTCAGAGTCAAAATGCTTACAAGCATCTCAAAGGGTTTATCGATACTTATTGGGGGAGCAAGAAAACCAATGTCTCTAAGGACGCAATGCAGTTGAGGCTATTTCCCTTTTCTCTATGGGGAAAGGCATTGGACTGGTTAGAGAGACTGCCCAATCATTCCATTCATACATGGGATGAGTTGGAGGAAAAATTCATTGCCAAATTCTTATCTCCGGGGCATATGGCGACACTTCAGGATGAAATTCTTGCGTTCAAGAAAGAGACCAATGAGCCATTGCACGAGATTTGGGAAAGATATCATACCATGGTTAAAAATTTCCCGAATAATAACATGAACGAGGCCATGATCCAACAAACCTTCTATAGAGGGATCAACACAACAAACCAACGTGTGATAAATCAACTCGCCGGTGGGAACTTCATGAACATGCCTTATGCTGAAGCTTGTGAAATTTTGGATGAGATGGCGGATACCTCATCGGCATGGAAAAGTAGCGCCAATGTTCCTCAAGGTGACCCAAATGTCATTCACCTATACAAGGAACTACATGATCATGGGCAAGCTATTGCCGAGTTGACAACCACAATGAATCAATAGTCCAAAGCTCAGCTTCAACAAGTTCAAAGTCTAAAACTAGTGAATGCGATGGAAGGTGTGAATATGATGATAAACAAGAGGCGGAAAAAAGGTCAACAAATGCAAAGCCATCCATAACAATTCATTCAAGATGATAGTGGGTATGACCAAGGTGATTTGTTCAATGAGCAAGAAGAAGAAGCGCAATATGTCAACAATTATCAAGACCAAAGAAATAATTCTCAAGGACAAAATCAACAAAAATGGAGACCACAAGGAAATCAAGGAAATTGGAATTCAAGAAATCAAGGCAATTGGAATAATCAAAACAACCAAGGGAATTAGAACAATCAAGGCAATCAAGGAAATTGGAATAGTCAAAATAATCAAGGCAATTGGAGTGGGAATAATAAAGGCTATTGGGGGGTAACAACCAAGGAGGGTGCAACAACAACAACCGAGGGTCGGGTTTTCAAAGGCCCCCGGTGTTTCAACGAACAAGCAATCCACCTCCCTATCCTTCTCATGGTCTGAGCTCTTCTAACAATGACATGGGTAGAATTGAGAACATGTTTAAATAAATGATGGAGAAGAATGCCGACTCGTATGCTTGCACAACACTTGTATTCGTAATTTGGAAGTTCAATTGGGCAAAATAATGAAAGCTTTGAACATTCGTCCTAAGGGGGCACTACCAAGTCATACGGTGGTGAACCCGAAGGGCGGGGATAATACGGGACATGCTATAACTGTGACTACAAGAAGTGAGAAAGGTGGATATGCAGCCACCTCAAATCAAAGAAGAGTTATGGATGATGATGTTGTGGTTCAAAAAGATGAAATTCTAAGCAATGTAGTTCAATCTAATAAAGAAGTGAGAATTGATATTGATGAAAATATAGAGGAGACACAAGAAGAAGCCCGTCTAGGGAACACATAATTGACATGCCGGAATCGGTAGTGTCAAAGGCTAAGGCACCAATGCCAAGGCCTCCTCCTCCATTCCCTCAAAGGTTTGCAAAGAAAAATAGTGAGAACCAATTCAAAAAGTTTATTGACATGATCAAGAGTTTGTCTATCAATGTACCATTGGTTGGATCTTTAGAGCAAATGCATGGTTATGCCAAGTTCATGAAGGACTTGGTGACAAAGAAAAGATCAATGAATTATGAGATCATCAAGATGACACATCAAATGAGTGTTATTGTGCACTCAATGGCTCCAAAATTGGAAGATCCGGGCGCTTTCACAATCCCTTGCACTATTGGGAGCATCGATTTTGCCAAAGCTCTATGTGATCTACGGGCGATCAACTAGATATCCTACTCGGTGTTCAAAATTTTGGGGATTGGGCAACCAAGACCCAAATCCATGATGTTGCAAATGGAGGATTGTACTATGAAGAGGCCTTTGGGCATTATTTACGATGTGTTAGTTTGTGTTGACAAGTTCATCCTCCCGGCGGACTTTGTGATTCTTGATTATGAAGTGGACTATGAGGTTCCTATTATTTTGGGTCGACCTTTCCTTGATACAGGGAAGGCTCTTGTTGATGTGGAAGCCGGTGAGCTCACTTTCCGAGTGGGTGATGAAAATGTGGTCTTCCATGTGTGCAAATCTTGAGGCAACTGAATAGAAATGAAGTTTGTTCGTTCGTGGATTTGGTCACCGATGGTTGAGAATAATTTGGAAGCCGTTTTGCTCAACCTTGACAATGATGAAGAGATAGAAGGCTATGTAGAGTGTGTGAATGCATTTCAAGGAATTGGGGCGTACACTTATGAGCCCCGCAAGCTATCCTTGGATCTTGAAAATCGGAAGACTCCTCCAACAAAAGCCCTCAATCAAGGAGCCATCCACTTTGTAGTTAAAGCCATTGCCTCCACTTCTCAGGTATGAATTCCATGGACCTTCTTCTACTTTACCGGTTATTCTTTATTCTTTTTTAACTAACATGCAGGTAAAGTCTACATTTGAGGTGCTATAAAGGAGAAAAAGGGCAATTGGATGGACATTGGCGGATATCCGGGGCATAAGCCCTACCTTTTGCATGCACAAGATTATTTTGGAGCAGGGTGCCAAACCCTCTGTTGAACATCAAAGAAGGATAAATGAAGCAATATAATAGGTGGTCAATAAAGAGATAATCAAGTGGTTGGATGTCGGGTTTGTTTGCCCCATTTCTGATAGTTTGTGGACCTCTCCAGTGCAATGTGTCCTAAAGAAAGGGGGCATGCCTGTGATAACAAATGACAAGAATGAATTGATCCCCACAAGAACTATCACCGGGTGGAGAGTGTGCATGGACTATAGGAATCTCAACAAAGTCACACTGAAAGATCATTTCCCTCTTTCATTTCTTGATCAAATGCTTGATAGGTTGGCCGGACGTGCTTTTTATTGCTTTCTTGATGGATACTCCATCTACAATCAAATTCTTATTGCTCATGAGGACTAAGAGAAGACCACTTTCACTTGTCCATATGGTACTTTTGCATTCTCACGGATGCCATTTGGCTTGTGTAATGCACCGGCAACTTTTTAATGGTGTATGATGGCTATTTTTACCGACATGGTGGGGGATATTCTTGAGGTCTTCATGGATGATTTCTTTGTGGTTGGGAATTCTTTTGATGATTACTTAAACAATTTGGGTAGGGTCTTGGCAAGATGTGAAGAGACAAATTTGGTGTTGAATTGGGAGAAATGTCACTTCATGGTCGAAGAATGCATTATCCTAGACCACAAAATTTCAAAGCATGGTATTGAGGTCGACAAGGCCAAAATTGAGGTGATCTCCAAACTCCCTCCCCCTACATCCATGAAGGGAGCGAGGAACTTCTTGGGTCATACGGGGTTCTATCGCCGATTCATCAAGGATTTTTCCAAAGTGGTGAACCTTTTATGTAAACTTTTGGAGAAGGATGCCAAGTTCCATTTCAACGAAGATCGTATAAAGGCATTCGAATTGCTCAAGTTCAAGTTGACTACTACTTCTATTATTACCGCACCAGATTGGAGCTTGCCTTTGAGCTCATGTGTGACACTAGTGATGTAGCTGTTGGAGCGATGTTGGGGCAACGTATCAAAAAAATCCTCCATCCGGTCTACTATGCAAGCAAGACCATGAATGATGCCCAAGTCAATTACACAATGACCGAAAAAGTGTTACTTGAGATTGTCTTTGCTATGGAGAAGTTCTGCCCATACTTGATGGGTACAAAGGTGATTGTTCACACCAACCATGTGATGCTTCGATATTTGATAAGCAAGAAAGATTCTAAGGCAAGGTTAATGCGGTGGGTACTGTTATTCCAAGAGTTTGATCTAGAGATTCAAGACCGCAAGGATAGTGAAAACCAAGTAGCGGACCACTTGTCTCGTTTGGAGGAGGAGGAGGAGGGGAGGCCACATGATGGCCTTGAGATCAATGATTCCTTCCCCGGAGAGAAATTACTAGCCATTTCAATGACCGGGATGCCGTGGTTTGCCGATTTATCCAATTATCTTGTGAGCGGCATTGTACCGAATGAGTTCTCTTCAAACCAGAGGAAGAAGCTCAAATGAGATTGCTGTTTACCGTGAAAATGGTAATTACAATTAAATTTGATTATGGGACTCTAAAAATACGTGATCTATTTCTATGCCCGTTGTTAAGTTGTTGATGCTATCTATGTGAGACTTAGAAACAATATAAGAGTTAAGGATAAGGTGATGATCAAATCGATATATTACCAATCGGGGCCTCGAGTTGGTTAATTCGGGGGCCTTGAGGTCGATTCTGGGGCTCGACTGTGAGCTATCGAATGTAGTCGAAGTATGACTAACAGTTATGATAAAATGAAAGAAGGCTCTTTATGGCCAATAATAAGTAATAAATATTGAACAATAATGAAGATAATAAATAGGAGAAATAATATCAAGAGAATATGTAAGAGCGCAGAGAGAATGTTGTTTTATATTTCTTATGGAGCAGCTGAAGCAACAGCCCCTTTACAAAATGACAAGGACTCCATTTATATAGGTGGGAAAACCCTACATAGTACAAAATACATTTATTACATAGATATGAGGATGGAACAGCTGAATGACACCTTGATTTGGGTTCAGAATAGCCCATTAGACTTCCTCAGTCCTAGCCGTGTGCCTTGGGAGCTCCCCGTTTATACCATAGCCATGGTCAACATTATCTCAAGGTCGAGCATCGACGAACCTCAAGGAAGGAAAACTCGACTGTAGTCTCGTAGCCTCTAGCCTTCGCAATGATCTTTCGAGGTGCCTTAATGACAAGAAATTGGACCCACCAATTTCACCGTATATAGATAGTCCCTATGTTTCCTAGAATGAAGCAATATGAAACGATTTTGAGCTTCTATTCTGAGGGCGTCATCGTCGTAACGTCATCATATCAGAGCATTAAATGCCATGCCCAAAAAATCGTGCAAGGGCCATCATCAAACACAAATATCGAGAAGCCCACGAACCGCTACTAGTTCGTCCCTTCTGCTTCCCATTCAGTTCCTAGAAATGCGTCAACGGTTTGATAATTCTTACTTTCTTAACATCTTCAATTTCGCAAAGCTAGACCCATCCCCTTTTGCATCCTTCCTTCTTACTTTCTTAGAGAAATTTCATCATCATCATAGCTAGAACCTCCAAGACGGTTCCTCGAAAAGACAAGGTTTCCTCTTCATGTCGAACATCAAAAGGTAAACCCAAAGTTATACCCACTTTGGGACAATGTACTCCTCACGAGCTAGACATGTCGAAGGACTTTACCATTGACAAAACCTCATCTGCACCGGGCCGATGCAAACATGTATCCCGGTACATTAGTGTTGTGACCAACATAAGGAAGGTGAAGGAAGACTGTCGATGGAGGGAGGCAATGGAGGTGGAGATTCCCAGCCCTAACGAGAACATAACGAATTACAAGGCTGGTTTCCTTCATGTATATACTTACCCGTTCACTTTAGGTCCGGTCAATCCTTCTAAATCCCCTCCGCCGGAGATAGATCCGGTTATCCTCGATTTCTGTGACAAATACCAAGTGATGTTTGGTCAAATCTATCCTTCTTTCTAGAGGATAGTTTTGATGCTCCGCCATTTTTCCGATGGGGTTGGGGGCGAGAATTGTACCCTCAATCATTTGATTAGGTTGTACAACCCTCAATTTTGTCGAGGTTTGATTAGGCTTCACCATCGATCCAAAAATAATTTTTCTTGAGCATTTATGAGGACAAGGATCGAGGGTGGATGAGTAGGTTCATTCGGGTGAAGACCTCAGACATCATTCTGGCCGGGAGGATGCCTTTCCCGGAGAAGCAGGACACACAACGTAAGTATTTTTTCCTCAAACAAGTTTTGTTATTTTCTTTCCTTCCTTCCGAAAAAATGACCTCTCTTTGGTCTCTTTGGTTTTGGCAGCTGCCCCCTGGTATCCGAAGTGGTCTTGGACCTACCGAGATAGATCGGGCGGTTGGATACTTTGTTCTAATATCTTGTCCGGTCATGGCCTGACTTGGCTAAGAAGCGATGGGTGGCCAAGAATCATGGTAAAGTACCCTTGCCACCTATATCTTAGCCTTATGTTTCTCCCTGTACCATTTGTGTTAATAAGTTATGACCACTATGCATGTGCAGGCCTTGGCGAGAATATGCTGATGAGACCGCCTCCTGGTGGCGAGGCAGAGACTTCAGAGCCCGCTAAGGGTAAAAAAAAGGAAGGGCAAGGAGACTGCCAATTCCTCTGTGACAAAGAAACCTAAGTCACGTAGACCTCAAGCTGCCATTAGGATCTCGACTTCAGCTTTCAAGGAAAGCCTCGGTACTGGGAACGAAGATGATGATAAGAACAAGTGTCGTTTGGAGCATAGATCTAGGCCAAGCACGGGGGTCTCGTGGGTGCCTCAACCAGAAGCCACTGAATCAGGAACGGTTGACTTAGGTCGATCCCATGCAGCGAAGACCCTTGAGGAGGGTATTAATGTGGTTCCGGATCCCGTGGACGGATGTGGTGTAGTTTCTATTGGGGAGGACCGTTGCTGCTGGTCCCGAAGGGTTTGGACCAAGAGATTTTCGGTAGCAGGAGTTGCCCATCAGGGACATCGATGACCTGGGTGATTTTATTTCGGGCCTCCGGTTCTCGTCAGGGGAGCTAAGGGACACCCAGGCTATGAACACTGCCAAAGCGGGGAGTCCCCTCAAGGGGGGAGGCGCATTTGGCAACATTTTTGACTATGTTAGCAAAAATATCGATCTCGACACTCCTGGTGCCTTCAAGGCGGCGGAGAGGTTCCTACAGCAGATGATAGCTATTTTACGTGTATTTCTTTTACTCTCGAGCATTACTTCTTCATTCTCCTAATTCTTTTGTTATGTTGCAGTGTAAGGAGATGTATGAGCATGCCTTTTCCAAGCTTCATGAGGAGATTTTGTGCCGTGAAAAGGAGTGTGAGAGGCTTACCTCAAGGCTGCGAGAGTCGGAGTCTTACTTTGCCCGAAAGGAGAAAGAGTTAGGCGAGCTTCGAGCTGCCTTGGAGGAAGCGCTCTGGGAAAAGGCTGATCTTGCTGAGCAGCTATTTTGTCATGCAAGAATCCGCCCTTTGCTACTATAGTTTGATACTGACTGTCTTATATTTCTCTTCACAGATTAGGCAAAAGGTGTCACGCCCCAAATCGAGGGACATGACCGGCGCCCGACCGGGTAGCCCCAGTCAAGCGGACCTGGGTGCCTTTCCTAACCCACGTGCTACCCCTATNATATGACAGGAATAATACAATACTTGCCGGTAACAAGGCTCCGGCTATACCCTTACACAAAATCAAAATAAGACTCCAAAATAGAGGTGGCATGAGCCACGCAGGGCCCCGAGAGGAAAGGGGCTCACCAAACGGCCAGTGGAAGATGAAGGAGTGCTATTGTCGATGAACTGAAGTACCTGCTACGAATCCACCTACAATCATAACACGAATGTAGCGCCCCTCGCAAAAGGGACGTCAGTACACTAGAATTGTACTGGTATGTATAAAAAAGCTTTGTCCCAAGTAAACTCAAGCCAAACAAGTTTTCAGCACTTAACTTTATTTCAAATAGTCCTCAAACCATACACAAGTAGAAAACAACAATAGGAGCAACAACCAAACACACATGGAAGGCACAATCAAGCCAAA
>MU675809.1:39945-55268 GCA_026770625.1 Nicotiana glauca
TTGCTTTAGAATTTTCCGGACCAAGCCATTAGAAGAACAACCTTTGAAGAGGATAGGTTTTTCCCTCAAGAATCTCTCCTCCCTCTCTCTTATTTTGCTCAGAAAATATGTAAAAATAAAGTGTTGGGGTGTTTTATTGAAGAAGAGATTGGGTTAAAAAAATTAGAAAAATCTGGGCCGAGTCGGGTCTGCGGTCGCATCTGCGATCGCAGAGTTAACATGCGGTCCGCATAATGGACCGCAGAATTGCTCCCAAAAACTAAATATTTTGACACGATCTGCGACAAGAATGCGGTCCGCATTCATGTTCTGCGATCGCATAATGCGCCGCAGAATTGACCGCATTTTGACTTCAATTTTTTGACAAATCTCCTGTTACACTCTGCGGTAGGAATGTGGTCCGCATAGCTGATCTGCAACCACATTCTTGACCGCTTTTGATTCTACACATTCCTAACACAATATTCAGACCTTGACACTATGAGCTACTAGGTTTTAAGCACAAAATTTTACGAGGCCTTACAAAAGGATTCGCAGATCGGGCAACTGAATGTGGAGATCCTTGGGCTGAGGGAGTAAAACGAGGTAGCAACCTCAGAGTTAACATCGGCCCATGCTCTCCTCCAAAATGCTCAAAAGGAGATTGCTGCACTAGTTGTGGACAAGTCTGAAACTGAAGGAAAAGTTGCTACTTATCTAAAGGACGCAGCCACGACGAACCAAATAGCCCGTCACATATCGATAGAGTTTGAGCTAAAATTGGCTCGGGCTATTGATCATGCTAGAGCGAAGGCGAGGAGGAAAACCTTGGAGGGTGTCAAATCCAGAGGTATCGATCTTTCAGCCGAGATTGAGAAGGCCTGAGAATTGGAGAGAAAGTCGGCGCTCTGGATCGCTCCAGATGAGGATCCTGGAAATGGTTCAGAGGATAGTGGCAATAAAGAGTAGACCTCGTGTCTCTTTGCTCTTTTTCTTTTTTCTTTTCGTGTATGTACTCCCGGGGAAATGAGTCTTGTAAAGACGCCCCTTGCAAATATATTTTTGGCAATGTAAAAGGGTTTTTCTGCTCCAAGTCTTTCTATTCTTTATGTCTTGCCGCTCTTGCGGAGTTAAACATTTGAATTTCAACATTAGATCTTTGGCGTCCGTACTTGGAACAATCGGGACCCCGGGTTAGTCCTGCCAGCACATTTCCCAAAAGAAAGGTAACGTTAATATGACCAGAATTAATTGTCCCTCTGTGCAGGTGAGCAGCCACTACTTTTCCCCTATATATTCGTTCACTTGTTTTTCAAGTGGAGATTTTGCTACTCTGAGTAACCATTTATTTCATAGAACTTGGTGCTTTGTGCTAGCTCTCCTGTGGTTTCAACTTAAAATCTTTGCCCAAAATCTATATCCTTGTCTACTTATTTTATTGTAGCCATGACTGCTACATCAACGTCCGCTCATCAAGGAGAGGGGAGTTCTACCTCTGTTCCGTGTTCGATCGGTGGTACACCATCGGTACCTGGTGAGCGGGCCTTGAGGTGCTTTGTCTCGAGGAGAGACTTTACATTGGAGAGGCTTCCCAACATTCAAGGACATCGGGAGCACGCTTCGAGGTTCATCTCATCAGTAGGGGAGGAACACCTCGAAATAATCAAAAAAGACTGCGGATGGGGAAAAGGTGTGGTACTACAAGTACCTTCCTCAGAGAAGAGCATCATGACCTATGCGTATATATGCATACTTTTACGTCGGGTCCCCCCAACTGGGTTGTGCTTGAGTTCTGTCGAAGACATTAGGTTACCTTAGCGCAGGCTCACCCATCCTTTTGAAAGATAGTGCAAACGATAAGATACTTCGTATATAAGGTCAGGCTCGAATTTACCCTCAGTCATCTAGTGAGGTTATATGGGCCGCTGCATTATTAGAGTTTGATTACTCTACAGCGTCGATCCACCCGGCCTTCTACCATTAATGGCGAAAAGGGCGAGGACCGAGGATGGATGAACTGGTTCGTTTGAGCTCGAATGATCGATATCATTCCTGGAGAGTTTCTGCCCTTTCCTGATAAATATAATTTCACACGTAGGTATCATACCTATATTCTTATCACTTTGATTGAAGGCGGGCTCCATAACGAAATTTTCCTGATTCATTTTTTTGTAGCGACTCCTTGGTTACCGAACGAGGTCCGTGATTTGGCTGAATGGTCTCTTAAGATGGCAGCTTGTTCGACCTATGATAAGCGCAGGTGGCGAGACCTGTCCAAAGGTAGATGCGAAGCAAGGCATCATGGTATGTGCTTGGTAGCCAATTTCCCCAAAATGGTACTTTTTTAGCATACTAACTTAGTTGCCGCAGGTATTGAGGATTTTTCCGAGATAAGGCCGGCCCTCTGGGGAGGAGGAGATACTGCCGACCTCAGGGTCGAGGGTCAGTGATATACGAAAAGGGCCTCTGTGGTGTGAGGAGGCTTGCTCCGGGGCGGGTCCTTCTTAGTGTTTCAAAAGAGGTGACCCGACCGAACATTCCCCGCTTCTACTGAGGATACCTCGAAGGGTGAGGAGCACTTGGTGCCTTCTTCTTTTAATACCAAGGGCGCTTCGGAGGACACAAAGCCATCAGACATTGGCTCAGCCTTTGGCGAGGCTCAGCGATTTGGCTTTATGGTAAGCTTTGGTAGCCGGTATAGGATTATTCCGATTTCATATTCTTCCTTTCTTATTGAATTTTCTTTTGCAGGCCTTTGACAGGCTTAAGTCCGAGCTGTTTCGCTATGAGGCTAGGTTACGGAAAGCTTCGGATAGGGAGAAGTCCCTTAAGCTTCTTTGCGAGAGAAAGGAAAGTGAGCTAGTATCCCTGCGGTGTGATGTGGATCAAAGTCGGAGCTGTGAGGGCCGCCTCTAAAGATAGGTATCTTGTATTTCATGTTGACGTATGTTCCTCCTTATATCTTGGAAGATTAATGTTTTGATATCCCAGTTGGAAGGCAAGACAAAGGAGCTGGAATGACTTTGGGGTGAAGTTGGCCGGGCCAAACGTGAGTTTAGCGAGCTACGGGCTCTTTTAGATGCCCAAGTTGCAGCCAAGGAGAGTGTTTTGTCTAAGGTTTCCACCCTTGAGGTGCAAATCCAGACCGCTTGTGCGAGTGATTCTGCATGAGCGAACATGATTGCAAGGCTCGAGTTCGATCTTTTGAAGGCGAAGACCGAGGTAGTGATTGTAATGAGCAGCACTAGGGCAGACCAGAAAGTGGCGGCCTATTTGAAGAGCGCTGCCACTGCTAGAGCTGAGCTGAGGAGAACTCTTGGTCGTGCGAGTAGTAGTAAAGAGTATGCAAAGTGCAAATCTCGGAGGAAACTCTCAAGGAAATTCATGCCAGGGGCTTCGATCTTTCGGAAGAGATCGAGAAAGCCAAGTCAGAGGAATATGATGCCAAGTTCCTTCTGTCCGATGTCGAAGATGGAGAAGATGAGGTGGTCAGGTCATAATACCCAAAGGGGGGCGTTTACTTCTTTCCATGTCTCTATATATAATTTTCACAATATGTTGTAAATGGAGCTTGTACTTTATTACATGTTTGTATAAGGGGGAGACCTCACGATATTGTATTTTCTGGGTTTCTGTTTGCCGAGATTTTAGCCAGATCAATTGGCCTTTGAGTTGGTAGGAATCCTTAGATTCGTGGGCTCATTAGGCTGGCCCGTAGGCTCTTACGTGTTTGGTCGATGCGACCCTTTTAGTTAACTATTTTGGGTACAGTCTCCAAGTCGGGTTTCGAATCGAGCTCATTCGACCGTCAAGTTTTGTATTTGTACGGGCTGGCAACAATGGCTCTTGCGCCTTGGGCCGATGCGGCCTTTTATGCGGGCTAGCAACAGTGGCTCTTACGCCTTACCCTTAGACATATGTAGTTAACTATTTTGGGTTCAGTCTCCAAGTCGGGTTTTCACTCGAGCTCATTCGACCCTCAAGTTTTTGTATTTTAAGCTGGTGATAGTGGCTCTTACGCTTTGGATCGGTGTGACCATTTATGTGACATGGCGATAATGGCTCTTACGCCTTGGGTCGATGTGACCTTTTATGTGAGCTGGTGACAATGGATCTTACGCCTTGGGTCGATGTGTCCTTTTATGTGGGTTGGCAATAATAGCTCTTACGCCTTGGGTCGAAGCAACCTTATATAGGCTTTGGTTTTCCCTCGTTAAGGACTTTTGAAATAGTTTTTTCCTAACTCTTTGACGGTTCGATAAGAACCTTGATTATGAGTCATTATGTGGCGATGATCGAGCACCTCCGGAGGTTTGGCTTGGGGGTTAAGTATCTTGAAGCCTGAGATTTGGAGATGACATGGTCGAAGCTCTTTTGCGTATGTCGAGGTTAGCCTGTTTAACCGGTTCTTTTCGAAGTAGATTCGAAGTAATTGAAGGCCTGTGATTTTGTAGCAACGGTCGGGCATCCCTGAGTCGCGTTAGTTTGGCTAGTACAGCATTATGACCATAGTCATTTGTGCTTGGCCGGAGCCATTTTTTGATCCCGGGTGAATTAGTTTGGGCGTCTATATCGAGGGTATGCCTTTTAGAGGTCTTACAAATTCGATATATAGCCTAAACTTTAAGATCAGGTTTATACCTTTAGCAAGGTCTTACAAAATTTTCATGCCTTTTAGGTCTTATAGTCTTTACATACTTGGTACAAGTATGGTTCATGCCTTGCTTGAGGTCTTACAGATGTAGTTGCTACCTTATATAGGTCTTACGAGACCGAGTCTACCAGCTCGGGGTGTTATGGCCTTAGGTTTTTTAATGAATGATGATCGGCAACAGTCCCCGAGTCATCAAGGTACTTTCGGCTCTGGATCCATTGTGATGGAGATGACAATTTGACGGCAGTTCCCGAGCTTATCGAGGATTTCTTGGCTCGGGAGCCATTACTTGAAAACTTGGTACTGCCTCGTTCGAGGGCTTACGATTCTGGAGTTCATGTGGCTTTAAGTTTTCGATGCTAGTCCCCGAGTGTTCGGGGAATTTTTGACCTTGGACATGTTTCATGATTTTCATGCTGCCTCATTGAGGGCTTATGAGTTTAGAGTCCTGACCCGAAGGTAGTTTAGGTGTTGAATTGTTGACGCCAGTCCCCGAATGTTCGGTACATTTTTGACAGAGGAATCATTTTTGAAAAAATGCTGAGTTTCTTTTGGAGTGTGAGATCCTTTGATAAAAGGTGTTCTTTGATTATTTGGTACAAGTATACATGCTTTCGCCGTTGGGGGCTCGGCTATATGGACACGGTTCGTTTGACCGTTTGGCCCGATACATTATTTTCCTATTGAATTCGGGGTTGATTGCCAAAGAAGCCTCGAATACTTGTTGAGTCTTCCTTAGGTAGCATGCGGATGTTGCCTCATTAAAAACCTTGCCGGTAAAACCCTTTTCGGGATAAAAACTCGGCCGAAGGAAAAGAGTACAACTGATGCTTTAAAACCTTAAGATCTTTGAGCTGGGTTAACATTTTGACTGCTTCGATTAGGCTCCTGCACAAAGGTTAGCATGAAATACGAAATAAAAAGGGAGATGGTTATACCTCAATGGCGATGTCGCTCTTGGACTTTGGCGTTCGTTCGGAGGATGCAGTACGGTCCTTTATTTGGATACAGCCGAGAGCGCAGAGACTTTGGTGTTTCGGTTAGTGGCAGCTGTCTCAAAAGATCGTGTGGATGACATGTTGTGGCTCATATGCTTTGTTCTTTTTGGTTGTTTCTCTTTCTCGAAACTGATTTTTGGTTCAGCCGTTGAGGAATTCCTGAAGGTGACCATTGTCGAGTAACGGGGCCACTTCCTCCTGAAGTTTCCGGCAATCCTCGATCTTGTGTCCATGCGTGTTGTGAAATTCACACACCAAGTTATGGTTCCTTTGTGAATGATCCGCTTGTATAGGCCTGGGCCATCTGGCGTCTCTAATTATGCTGATGGTGAACACGATGTATGACACATCGACATTGAAATTGTATTCCGATAGGCGAGGTGACTCCCTTGGCCCCGCATTTTTATTGATGAGTCCCCGAGGATTCTGGTCTCAGTCTATCCTTCGATCGTTTTGAGGTATGTTGAGTTTTGGGGCGTTTCTCCGGTCTTTGATGTATGGCTAATATCTTTCTTTGTTTGGCTTTGGCTCCTTTGTTAGGAGTCTGCTCGGTTATACCGAGCCCGATGAGACCCCTAGCTGGCCGTCCTCAATGTCGATTTTTGACTGGTATCAGTTGTGGACATCTAAGCAAGTCACGGTCGGGTAATTGACTAGGTTCTGCTTCAGTTGTTTTGAAGTCACCGAGCTTCATTCGTTCATACCTTGAGTGAAGGCCTGCACCGCCCAGTCATCGAAAATCGGTGGTAGTTCCATTCGTTCCATCTGAAATCAAGATACGAACTCTCGCAACATCTCATTATCCCTCTGTTAATTTTGAAGATGTTGGATTTCCTTGTTGATACTTTGATGGCACCAGCATGTGCCTTAATGAAAGAATTCGCTAACATGGCAAATGAATCTATCGAGTTTGGAGCCAGGTTGTGATACCACATCATTTCCCCTTTAGAGAGCGTTTCCCCAAACTTTTTCAGTAGGACGGACTCGATCTTATTGTCCCTTAGGTTATTGCCCTTTACTGCACAAGTGTAGGCGGTGACGTGCTCGTTAGGTCTGACATTCCGTTATACTTTGGGCAGTCGGGCATTCTGAACTTCTTTGGAATGGGTTTTGAAGCCGCTTCCTGTGGGAACGATTTCTGCATAAACTTCTTTGATTCCACACTTTTCAAGATCGGGGATGCTCCTGGAATTTGGTATACCCTGGAGTTGTAAGTATCGACCTTCTTATCGTTGTCTTATAGCATTTTCTTGCCCGATTCGATCCTTCTGGTGAGGTCCTCGAGCATCTTTGCGATAACGGGATCGGACATCGACCTGTTGTTGCTCAATCTCTCCGGTGCTACCATGCTAGGAGTTTTCTGGCAGCTTTGCATCTGAGCAATAGTCTGCTGTTGTGCCTGCAACATTTCAAAAATAACATGAAGGATAGCCTCCCGTTCTTCCCGGGCTGAGGTTTTCTGGTCTTCTTGTTGGTCACCTTAGTGTATGCTCCTGTTAGTGTGGGAGCTTATTTCGACGTGTTGAGCGTCGCACGAGACTTCATCCATCGGAATTTGTCCTGGTGTGTTCTCAAGGTTTCGTGATAGCTCACCAACACCTGGATGCGGTTTCACATGACGCTCAGCACGTCGAAATAAACTCCCACACCAACAGGAGCATACACCAAGGTGACCAACAAGAAGCCCAGAAAACCCTAGCCCGGGAAGAACGGGAGGTTAGCCTTCATGTCATTCTTGAGATATTGCAGGCACAACAGTTGGCTATTGCTCAGCTGTAAAGTCACTAGAAAACTCCTAGCACGGTAGCACCGGGGACAGCTCCCCCAGCCAAGCAGATACTTGAGAGATCGAGCAATAACGGGTTGATTGCCGATCTCGTCATCGTAAAGATGCTCGAGGAACTCACCAGAAGGATCGAATCGTGTGAGAAAATGATAGAAGCCAACGATAAGAAGATTGAGACATACAACTCCAGGGTTAATCAAATTCTAGGAGCGCCCCGATCTTGAAAGGTGTGGACTCAAAGAAGTTAGTACAGAAGTCGTTCCCACAGGAAGCGGCCCGGAAACCCATTCCAAAGAAGTTCAGAATATCAGACCTTCCAAAATATAATGGTGCCTCGGATCTCAATAAGCACGTTATCGCTTACACATGTGTATAAAGGGCAACGACCTAAGGGACGATGAGATCGAGTATGTCCTGCTGAAGATGTTCGGGGAAACACTTTCTAAAGGGGCAATGATGTGGTACCACAACCTGGCCCCAAACTCTATAGATTCATTTGCCATGCTGGCAGATTCCTTCATAAAGGTTCATGTCGAGGCCATCAAGTTGGCCACGAGGAAATCCGATGTCTTCAAGATTAAGCAGAGGGACAATGAAATGCTACGAGAGTTTGTATCTCACTTTCAGATGGAACGAATGGAACTACCACTAGTCTCCGATGACTGGGCAGTGCAGGCCTTCACTCAAGGTCTGAACGAACGAATCTCAGTGGCTTCGAAATAGCTGAAGCAGAACCTAGTCGAATACCCGGCCATGACTTGGTCAGATGTCCATAACTGATACCAGTCAAAAATCAGGGTCGAGGACGACTAGCTAGGGGCCTCCTTAGGCTCGGTATACCCAAGCAGGCTTCTAGCAAAGGAGCCTAAACCAAACAAAGAAAGGTACCAGTCATACATCAAAGACAGGAGGAATGCCTCGAGGTGCAATGCACCCCGCAACGATCAAAGGATGGACCAAGGACAGAATCCTTGGGGACTCATCAACAGAGCCTAATTTGATAGGCACATGGGGCCAATAGAGGCACCTCGCTTGTTAGAATACAACTTCAACGTCGATGTATCATACATCGTGTTCGCCATCAGTAAAATTAGAGATGCCAAGTAGCCCAGGCCCGTACAATCAGATCCTTTACAAAGGAATCATAACTTAGTGTGTGAATTCCACAACATGCACGGCCACAGGATTGAGGATTGCCACCAGCTCCGAGAAGAAGTAGCCAGACTACTCAATAAAGGTCACCTCCGAGAGTTCTTATGCGATCGGGCCAAAAATCAGTTCAGGGAAAGAGAAACGACCAAGAAGAATGAAACGAGTGAACCCCAACACGTCATCCATATGATCTTGGGAAGAATCGATGCCACGTAGGAAACCGTGATGAGAAGGACAAAATATCCATCATCAGAGAAAAGCGAACTCGGGGCAACGTACTCGAGGATGAATGTGAGGGCAATGAGACCTTGTCTCAGCCTTACAACGACGCATTGGTAATCTTTTTCCTTGTAAATACATTTCAAATTAAACGTGTACTTGTGGATCCAGGTAGCTCAACTAACATTATCAGGTCAAGGGTGGTAGAGCAGCTTGGACTGCTTGACCAAATCGTACCCGCCTCTTGAATCCTCAAAGGATTCAATATGGCGAGCAAAACAGCAAAAGGGAAAATCACCCTCCCAGTCAACGTGGCCAGCACAACCCAAAATGCCAAATTCCATGTCATAAAGGGAGACATGAGGTACAACGCCTTGCGCGACGTGAATACACTGTATGAGAGCAGAACCATCCACCCTCTATCAAATGATGAAATTTCTGACAAAGGATGGGATTAAAACCGTCTACGGGGAACAATCTGCAGCGAGAGCAATGTTCGCGGTGCACAATATGGTCCCGACGCCGGTAACTCTGCCCTCAAAGAAGCCAAAGGATTATCAAACAGTAAAATAGCGATAGCAAGCTATGCCTTCGGCTAAGTCCGAACTAAACGAAGCGAAGGACCGTACTGCATCCTCATGACAAACGGTCGGAACAACGCCGACACATTCCGCACTAAGGTATGACCGTCTCTTTTCTCTTTCAATTACATTCTACGCTGACCTGAGTGTAGGTATTCGATCAAAACGGCCAAAACACTCTCCAACTCAAAGGCCTTAGGTTTCAAAAGCATGTGTTGCACTCTTTTCCTTCGACCGAGTTTTCATCCCAAAAAGGGTTTTACCGGCAAGGTTTTTAATGAGGCAACACCTATATGCTACCTAAGGAAAACTCAACAAGTATTCAAGGATTTTTTTGCAATCAACCTCGAATACTGGGGGGCATCCCCCCCGGAAGATCACCTTCTCGGAGAAGCTAAGACATGCTGAACAGGGTCCCAATAGAAAAATGATGTACCGGGCCAAACGGTAGAACGAACCGTGTCCGTATAGCTTGTCACCCGATGGCAAAAACATGTATACTTGTACCAAGTAATCGAATAATATCTCTTATCAAATCATCTCACGCTTCAAAGAAATTATGCATTTTCGCAAAAATAACTCCTATGACGAAGACGTCTCGAGCATTCGGAGACTGGCATCAACAATTCAACACCTGAGCGATCTCCGGATCGAAACTCCAAAATCATTAGCCCACAACGAGGCAAAATCGTGAAACAACTCCAAAGCCGAAAATGTCCCGAACGCTCGGGGACTGGCTTAAAAAAACTCAAGTCCACATGACCCCCGGGTCGAAAAATCCAAAATCGTAAGCCCTCAATGGAAAAATACCATCTCCATCATAATGGATCCCGAGCCGAGAAATCCTCCACAGCTCGGGGACTGCCGTCAATCGCCATCTCCATCGTAATGGCTCTCGAGCTGAGAAATCCTCGATAACTCGGGGACTGCCATCAATCGCCATCTCCATCCGCTTATCAAAAATATGAGGCCATAAGACCCCAAATGGGTAGCCTCGGTCTTGTAAGACCTACATAAGGCAACAATAATATCTGTATGACCTCAAGAAAGGCATGAACCACGCTTGTACGAAGAGGCAACATCTGTAAGACCTCAAGCAAGGCATGAACCGTACTTGAACCAAGTATCTAAAAATTGTAAGACCCCAAAGGCATGAAAATTTTGTAAGACCTTACAAAAGGCATAAACACGATCTTAAAGTTAAGGCTATATATTGAACTTGTAAGACCCCTAAAAGGCATACCCTCGATATTGACTCAGAAACTACTTCACTCTGGACTAAAAGTGGCTCCGGCCAAACATAAATGACTACGGTCACAACTAACACGACTCGAGGACGCCTGACCGTCGCTCAAAAATCACAGGCCTTCAATTACTTCGAATCTACTTCAAAAAGAACCGGTTAAACAGGCTAGCCTCGACATAGGCAAAAAAACTTCAACCATGTCAGCTCCTGCACACTGGCTTCGAGATACTCAGCCTCCGAGCCAAACCTCCCAAAGTGCTCAATCAACGCCATATAATGACTCACAATCGAGGTTTTTTATTAAGCCATCGAACAGTTAGGCAAAAACTTCCAAAAAAATTCTTATCGAGGGAAAAATAAAGCCTACACAAAAGGTTTCATCGACCCAAAGCGTAAGAGCCATTGTCGACAGCCCACATAAATCGTTGCACCGACCCAAAATGTAAGAGCCACTATCGCCAGCTTAAAAATACAAAAACTTGATGGTCAAATGAGCTCGAGTCGAAACCCAACTCGGAGACTGAACCCAAAATATTTAACTAAAAATGTCGAAGAGCAAAAGCGTAAGAGCTCAAATGCCAACTTATATTAAAAGGTCGCTTTGACCCAAGGCATAAGAGCCATTATTGCCAGCACGCACAAATACAAAACTTGAGGGAAAGAGATCGAGTCGAAACCTGACTCGAAGACTAAACCCAAAATAGTTGATCAAAACATGCCTGAAAACAAAAGCATAAGAACTCAAACGCCAGCTTATACTAAAGGCTCGCATCCGCCAAATACATAAAAGCCTACGAGCCAGCCTAATAAGCCTTAGGGCTATATCATGAATCCAAGGATTCCTATCGACTCAAAGACCAGTTCACCTGGCCAAATTCAAGACAGAAAGAGATATGAAAGAATAAAAGCTGCAAGGTTTTCTTTTGTACATACACACGAAAAAATGCAATCTCCATCTACAAACATGCTTCGAAAATGTTATATACAGATGGTAAAATCTATGCCCCCTAGGAGCTATGGCATGTCGGCCTCATCTTCGCTTTCTTCGGTGTCAGATAGGAGCAACCGAGCATCATGCTCGTCCACCCTTGCTCTCGCCAACTCCTCCAAGAGGAAAAAAAACCCTAGCACAAATCTCCTCGAGAACCTTTCTTCGAGACTTGCAACGAGCATACTCTCTGATCCTATCTTCGCGGTCGAGGATCCTCCTCATCTCAGCTTGAGCATCAGCAGCGTTTTTTGAATAGATTGCCATCTCCTGGTCAGCCTTAGTTCGGCTCATTGCGGCTTCATCCTGGGTATCAATGATCTCAGCCTTAACTTTCAAAAGCTCGAACTCAAGCTTTGTAATCGCATCTGTTTGAACCAAAGCATTGTCATAAGCTAAGCGAAGTTGAATCTCAGGGGCGGAGACTTTGCCCAGAGCACCCTCCTCCGCTGAAGTCTGAGCGTCCGTTGAGCCTTCAACTCATCATACTCGAGCTTAGTTGGGCCAACTTCGTTCCAAAGGTGCTCCAGGTCCTCCACCTTTTTCTGCAACTAAAATAAACAAAACATTAGCCTCAGGAGCTAGAAGAAAGAACACACGCTCAGTCAGAACAAAAACTACCCGCTCCTTCAAATAGCTCTCATAATTCAAGCTCTGACTCACCTCATACAGTAAATATGCCAACTCGCTCTCCCTTTCTTCACAAAGGCACCTAAGGGATTTCCCCTCATCCAGAGCTTTTCGCAACCTGGCCTCATGGCGAAGCAGCTCGGACTTAAGCTTTTCAAAAGCCTGCGAAGGAAAATACCATAAGGAAGGGAAGGCATGAAAGTCGAAAAACCTGCGCAAAAACTCACCGCATAATGAAGCCACTGGGCTTCCTCGAAAGCCGAGCACACATCTGCTAGCCTGGCTCCCCCAGCTCCAAAAAAGTCAACCCCGATCGAGGCCTGGTTGCTCGGCACATATGACCTCGGGTTTCGAGCATCCCTCGAAGTACCTCCAACGGAAAAAGAGGACGAAAGCGGATAAAAAACCACCATTCCAAAATCGAAAATCAAGGGCGTAGCAGGCTCAGTTAATACTTCCACTCCAGGCCCCCGGTCCAGGTTCAACTTGCTTTGAGCGCCATCGCCCCGCAAACGTACTTCCTGCTTATTATCATCATACTTTGGCCCAGAAGCCGGCAACCCTTCTCCCTCACCAAAGGGGCATGGCCTCGCCTCTGAAGGCCCGCCGATGCCTGCAATAACAGGGTTAGTACACAGGAAGAGAAAGAGCTTTTCCAACCGAGAAATGGGAAGGGAACAAATTGCACATCACATACCATGATGTTTTGCCTCCCATCGGCCCTTAGACAAAGCTTGCCACTTACGCTCGTCGCGGGTCGAGTGGGCCTCCAACTCCCGAGCCCAATTTGGCAGATCAGGGACCTCGCACGGCGTCCATGAAATCACTACAAAAGAGGAAAAGAAGGCATATTTACCAAGCCATCCTTCGCCATATACAAAACTAAGAAGACATGAAGTGCACTGTAAGCACATGATTTTCGCCCTATAAGAGATACTCCTACAAATTTCAAGAAAATAGATTTTTTTAATTATTTACCATTTTATAGGATTTTGTAGAATTTTTATCTTGTGCACGTTTAAGTCATAAAAAATACCAAAAATATCATGCATGACATTTAGGCCATACTTTTACATTTTTAGAATTAATCGATAGTTACTTGTTTTATAAAAATTAAAAATTACAAAAAATACTTTATTTTTACACCTTTTATTTTTATTGATTTTTCTCTTTTAATTTAGGATTCAGTAGCTTTTATAATTAGTATAATTCTATATTTTTAGGATTTTTAATTCTAGGACTTTTAATTAAAAAAAAGAGATAAATAAAAAGAAAATTGGGAATAAAAAAAAGAAGAATTGGAAGAACCTTTTCCCACATGAGACTTTCCCCCAAAAAATATTTTCCCAAAATATTCCCCACATAGAACCTTCCCCCCAAAATACTTCCCCCCAAAATATTCCCCTAGATAAGACCTTCCCCAAAAAATACTCCCCCACACAAGACCCCCATCCACATTAAATGCACCCTAAAATTCAATTCAACAACAATTTTTTTAAAAGAGGAGACGGCAGCCTGATCTCAGCCCCATCCCCTGGATATCGTCTCCTCCTCCATCTTTCAGAAAAAGGAGAGCTGCTTCTTCTTATTAAAGGAAATGACAGACTTTGAGAAATAAGCTGAAACACACAAAAATAATAACACCTAAAGCTAGAGCAGCTGAAGAATACCGGAAAACACACATCCATCCACGATTCGGTTTCTTCTTCAACCAAACCAAATGACCTTCACTCTATCTCCCTCACCTCACTGTGTCATCCCTCTCGTCGCTACTCCCTTTCTTCCATGGAATAGACGGGGTTCGATTGAGTTCATTCTGATGCCGATTCGAATTTCCGGCTGAGGTTCGTCGTGGTTTGGCTCGTGGTTCTGCTCGGTCGCGTTGTTTCTGTTGAAATTTGGGATCAAACATTGTATACGCTCATTCCTCTACTGTTACTAAGAAGAATTTTAGTCTAGGTTCATTGTC
Organism: Nicotiana glauca; assembly: GCA_026770625.1. NCBI lineage: Eukaryota > Viridiplantae > Streptophyta > Magnoliopsida > Solanales > Solanaceae > Nicotiana > Nicotiana glauca. The sequence goes on from MU675809.1 coordinate 54,148, forward strand.
GATTCTCTCTTACTCTATTTTTTATATGATTTTAGCATGAAAAGGATATGTGAAAACTTTAAGCACGATGATTTGTTGCTCGTCTTTATTCAAGTTGGAATGTGAAATCAATGCACTGTTCATCATTATGTGTATTAATATACATTAGTTAGCTTTCCTTTGTAGACTTGAATATGACAATGCGGATTTCTATGGTTGAAGTGGATTGAATTTTTAATAAGTTTTGGTTCCTACCTCTCTGTTGAAATTTCCAGAAGCCATACATTTTCTTGATTGAAATTCGTTTGAATTATTGAAATTTGCAATCTGTTTTAAGTATTTTGTTTTTGATTTATTTCTTTTAAGTGATGGAGTAGAAAAGAATGAAGCAAGTTTACGTGCATTTGCTTGAGATTACTTGCGTATTTGTTTGGATGGTATTCATATTATGTTCATGTTCAATTCAGTTAATTTAAGGACTAAGAAATTTTGTGGTTGTTCAAGCATTAATCTATTACCAAATTTAATTAGGATAAATAAGAAACAGTGAAACAAGGATTTTGGATTTAATGGGTATGGGATGACTCTTTCTAGTTTTAATCTACGTTAGTCATTCATAAACAATTGGCTTCTCTATTCTCACATATAGTTATTTGTTCTAGATAATTGTAGTTTTAATCTACGTTAGTCGTATATAGTTATTTTGTTGTTTTGAATGTGGGTTGGACGTTACAATAAAATGAGGCGTGTCATGCCAAATAAACCCCTCACTTAATTAATTTTAATCCTTTAGAAATCGAGGTGTGCCATTAGTTGAATTTTTCATGGCTCTCGCAAACTTGAAAACACGTTAGTTGCTTTAGGTCTGTTACTTAAATAATTTTACCTTCCTAAATATGGGTGCACATTTATGTGACCCAAATCCAAATCTCAACGAAGTCGAAATGTGTCAAAAACCGCAGGTGCATTTATGTGACGTGGTTCGAGACGCGTTTTCACGACGTTGCAATTCTCTGTAAAAATAATAATAATAAAAGCGGTTTAAAGTTAAAAAGAACATAAGTTAAAACATATATTAAAATCATATGTTTAACCAATTATAATAATTTAAGCGACTCTGCTAGAACCACGGGATCCGGGGG
>MU675809.1:62479-83895 GCA_026770625.1 Nicotiana glauca
GATACTTCACCAGATCCAAAGGAAATACAGAGATGTCATCTGAAATGACTCTGCCTGCAATCCCCATACCCGAAGACAACCCCATCTCGGGGGTCCCGGCCTCTGAATCCCTTACAGCTGAAGAAAATCGAATCATGCGCTTGCGATTGATGGAAATATGGGATGCTTGGAATAACGGAAAGGAACATCCAAGCACTATCCCCGGATTCCCGGAGTTATTCCCTAGATTTGGAGGGGTTACCACTGTCCCCATCAGCCGCCCATATATTCCTCTTGGCAACCTACTATGACTGCTAACTTCTTCGGAACACCCTCTGAGGCTCACCCCCAGGTGTTCCCGTCTGGAGTTTCTCCCAACATCTTCACGGCTCCACCATCTTCTGCAACCACACAACCATCGCTACCCAAGCATGCTGTCGACCCTTCAGTCTTCACATTCCAAAATCTCGTCTTCCAGGCTGATCCTCCTCATTATCCTCAATATACTTACTCTCAACAGCCACCATACGAGCTTACACCGGGGAAGGATAAAACCTCCAAAGCCCCAGAGCATGACGAGATGGCCAAGAGAATGAGAAGCCTCGAGCAAAGCTTGAAAAATATGCAAGGCTTGAGCGGGCAGAAGAGAGTCTCCTACATAGACTTGTGTATGTTCCCGCATGTATATTTTCCGTCAGGGTTCAAAACACCAAAATTTGAAAAGTATAACGGGCACGGCGACCCCATTGCTCATTTGAAGAAGTATTGCAATCAGTTACGGGGTGCCGGTGGCAGAGAAGAATTGTTGATAGCATATTTCGGGGAAAGCTTAATTGGCATTGCTTCGGAGTGGTATATGGATCAAGATGTCTCACGTTGGCATATATGGGATGATCTAGCTCGAGACTTTGTTCGACATTTCAGTACAACATAGACATTGCGCCGGACAGGAACTCCTTGGCAAATATATTTAAAAAAAGCCCTCAGAAAGTTTCCGCGACTATGCAATTAAGTGGCGCGAACAGGCATCAAGAGTGAAGCCTCCAATGGATGAGGTAGAGATGGTCACTGCCTTCCTGCAGGCCCAGGAAGCAGATTATTTTCAGAATATGATGTCCTTCATGGGTAAGCCTTTCGCAGAAGCAATAAAAATTGGAGAAATGGTAGAAAATGGGTTAAAAACGGGCAGAATTTTAAGCCAGTCGGCCATAAGAGCAACCTCCCAAGCTATCCAAGGTGGGTCTGGAGGAATGGCCAAGGGCAAGAAGAAAGAAGAAACAGTGATGGCAGCATCGGGAGGAAGAAGGTACCGGGCTCCTAGACCGGTGTTCTCAGAAAGAGCCCCTCAGCACTATTACCCTCACACAAATATGACTTATGCTCCTCCACCTTATAAGGTCATGAATGCTCAACCTTTCGGCCGACCACAACTACAAGCTAACCGAAATCCACCTCCATTCCAAAGAAACCAGCCTCCTTACCAAAACAAATATAATCCCCATCAACCACAAAATAACTTCCGCCCTTGGGAACCACCTAGACGACCAAATTTTACCCCGATTGGTGAACCCTACTCCAGTTTGTTCCTGAAGCTTGTCCAGATGAACCTACTACAGCCTATCCCCCAAAACAGGCAGAACCCGAAATCTCTAGCCTATCAACGGGGTGTCCGCTGTGCTTATCATTCAGGAGCTGAAGGGCATAGTACTGACAACTGCTGGACATTGAAGAAAGTTGTGGAAGATTTGATTGAACAAGGAAAAATAGTGTTGAGGTATGAAGAAGCCCCGAATGTGACCAATAACCCATTGCCCGCTCACAACAATGGGCCAGTGATCGGGATGATTTGTGAAGATAGGGAGTTTGATCCAGCCTTAAAAGCTGTAATTGCTATCGATGATGCGGAAAGAAAGCCAAATGTGGCCCCGAAGCAAGAGAAAGGGGAATAGATGAGCCAAATCAGCAAGACAGAACCAGAAAAGAAAGTTGATTTGAAAAAATAAACACAAATGAACATACCCAAGCAAGCCTATGTGGTGCGGGGGACAATCAAACCACCTCGCCTGAGTGAGCCAGTGGTTATTGGACGCGTACCACAGAAGCCCATGACGAGCCCTGCTGCGGTACCATGGAATTACCATCAGACAGGGGTTACGTACAAGGGTAAAGAGATCTTGGGAGAGCTGCTAGAAAATTCCCCTATTGAGAAATATTCAAATGTAGAGGAGGTAAACAATGCCACCAGAAGGCGTTTCCCGCCTAAGAAGCCTGTGAGTGCTGAGGAAGCAGAAGTGTTCTTTCAAAGACAATGGTCGATTATGTGGTGCCACATTTGTATGAGATCTTTGTCAAGCCTAAGTATAGTGAAGAGGAAGACAATGAGGTTTTCTCAACTAAAAAAATTGAAGAAATATGTGGGGCAATGAGGAAAATGCTATACGAAACCCACATGGTCCAGCCGGGAGAGGGCACTAGCACCGCTGAGGTGTTATACATGGGGCCAAGCGCCAAGCTTCAAAACTGGAAGGCTACGCCATTCCCGATCAGGCGGGAGTCCCGGTAGACCCGTCCTGCTACTTTTTCTGCATCCCGAGATATTCCAGGGTGTAACTCGGATGTTTCCTGTAGTTTCTTGTCTTTAAATTCCCGAATGTGAGCCCTGTTATCTTCAAATTTCCAAACAATGAAATCAATATTTCATCGTTCATTTTTCTTTATTCTTTCTGATTTTGCTATTTTTTCTCCTCCATTTCTTCTTTTTAGCTCTAATAATGCATCTTTAAATAACATGACATGCTTGCAGACCTCATGCCTAGATCCCAAAACGTTGTCAGACTTCAAAATAATGAATCGAGAGCCGAAATGCAAAGAAAGGTAACCTTGAGGAAATAAAACAAAGAAGTGGAACAATTGAAGGAAAACTGGTTCGCGGGTTGGAAAGGTCCATTACAGCAAAAGAGTGTGCTATACTCAGGGCACATTCGGGCAGTTGTATCAATAAAGAATGGTCTGCGCTTATAACAAGAAAGTTCGTCCTAGGAATTTTGAGGTGGGAAAACTCGTGCTGAGACGCATTCTCCCTCGTCACCAGTGAAGCGAAAGGAAAATTTCTCCTAATTGTAAGGGTCCATACATAATCCGGAAAATATTTTTGAGAGGAGCACTATATCTGGGAGACATCGAAGGAAATGATCCTGAGAAAGCAGTCAATGCAGATGCAGTAAAAAGGTACTATGTCTAGACATCCCGTGGTGAATAGCTTTTATGTAATTGAGATGACGAAGGTTTTCCTTCCCGCTACCCCAAACATTATCAATCCTTCTTAAACCCTTTGATCCGGTTACTCTTCTTTGATCACCCTCTTTGGAACCCGAAAGTACAAAAGCAAAAAGAAAAAAAAAGAAGAAAAGAAAAGAAAAAGAAAAGAAAAAAAGAAAAAAAAAGAAAAAGAAAAAGAAAAAGAAAAAGAAAAAGAAAAGAAAAGAGAAAGAAAAGAAAAATGAAAAGAAAAGAAAATAGAAGAAAAGAAAAACAAAACAAAACAAAAACAACAAAAAACAAATGTTTCCCTGAACTACGTTCGACTTGATTCTGAAAGAATGCGTAGGCAGTCTCTCCCTGAGGTTCAGTCACACCAAAACAAAAATCCCAATTTCTCCAAAAACTAAAACTGGGGCTGATGATATGATGGTTTGGCTATAAATCCGCTGAAACGGTTCCAAAGTTGTAGTTCCGCCCAGAGTCCTTTTTACCCAAAGACCTTGTTCAAGTCCTTCCGATCAATTGGCAAAAGGCAAGGAAATGAAAACGTCATTGTTGAGATCCGATGCAATTCAAATTGAGAGAAATAAAATGAGAGTCTTATTGGTGAAGACCTTCGGGCACCATAAGGCGATGGTGAGTAGAGAAAATGAAAATGAGAGAGTCCGCTTAGTGAAAACTCGCAAAGAGCACTATCAGGCGTCGGCGAGAAGAGAAATGAGAGAGGTCGATTGGCGAAAACCCGCAAAGGGCGTTGTCAGCCGAAAAGAAGATATCTCACTACTACAAGAGTCTTAGCAAAATTCCCTGGTTTTGAAGTAAGGATCAATGGGTTCACCAGAAGCTGGAAAGTTTGTGTGGGTCGGGCGTCCGGTCCAAGAAGCATGTCATGTTTATTTGAAGCCAGCATGCACACCCCAGATAAGTCCTTCTTTTCCCCCGAAAGGGACGCTTCTCTTTAAACTCATACGCTACCTTTTGCATACTTTTCTTTGAATCCTTTTCGGCTTTACTCTGATTCCGTAACTGTTACAAAGAAAAGGTGACAGGATTGGTTCTATAGGGCTCCTCCTGGAAAGAGCCGAAGAAAATACCCAGCCTCAGCAGGTGCGTCCGGCCAATCCCGACTGACCATAGGGGTTGATGGTTTCAAAGTAAAGACATTTGAAAAAAAAATGGAGTCAAAGGCAAAGGTCCCAAGGGAAGAATAAAGTGAAAAGCCCAGAGCCCACACGAGCGAGTCATAATGAAACCCTGAGAGTTGAACCCGGTCAGTTTGAAAAGAGATTCATCCTTAAGGCCAACAAACAGCAAAGTTCTCAACGGAAAGGGGGCCGAGATCAAGCAATTGGGATGATCAAGGCCACAAAACCAACCACCGTTTCAAACTAACAAATTGTTCTTTGTTGAAAACATGTATTATTCAGAGCAACCATGCAAGAAGCAGGTGCAGCCCAAAAGAAATAAAATGTGCAAGCGCTGAAACAGCTTTGCAGTAGGAAAACAACCAAAAAGGAAGTTTCCCCAAGATTCTTTCATGCGTTTTGATAAATAAAAAAGGAAAATATAAAAAGTAGAAGAAAAGAAATGAAAATGAAAACCCCAAAAGAAGAACCAATCATGGTAACCGAGGAGCCTTTCTCTTTCCAAATCCCGGCCAAAAAACCGAGGAGCTATTTCTTTCCAAACCCCGGCCAAAAAACCGTGGAGCTTTTTCTTTCCAAATCCCTGCCAAAAAATCGAGGATCTCCCGGCCAAAAAACCGAGGAGCTTTTTCTTTCCAAATCCAAGCCAAAAAACCGAGGATCTTTTTCTTTCCAAATCCCGGCCAAAAAATTGAGGATCTCCCAGCCAAAAAACCGAGGAGCTTTTTCTTTCCAAATCCCGGCCAAGAAACCGAGGATCTCCCGGCCAAAAACCGTGGAGCTTTTTCTTTCTAAATCCCGGCCAAAAACCGAGGATCTCCCGGCCAAAAAACCGAGGAGCTTTTTCTTTCCAAATCCCAGCTAAAAAATCGAGGAGCCTTTTTCTTTCCAAATCCCGGCAAAAAAACCGAGGATCTCCCGGCCAAAAAACCGAGGATCTCCCGGCCAAAAATCGTGAAGCTTTTTCTTTCCAAATCCTGGCCAAAAAACCGAGGATCTCCAAGCCAAAAAACCAAGGAGCTTTTTCTTTCCAAATCCCGGCCAAAAATCGAGGATCTCCCGACCAAAAAACCGAGGAGCCTTTTTCTTTCCAAATCCTAGCCAAAAAACCGAGGAGCTTTTTCTTTCCAAATCCCAGCTAAAAAAAACGAGGATCTCCCTACACAATCTTGATTTGACTGCTTAGATATATGTCACAACTAACTCACGAAATTTTTCGAGTGAAAACTGGGACAGAAAATTTCGTTCGTTTGTTTGTTTTGGTATCTTAAGCAGGTTGACCTCAAGACACAAGGTGCGAGATGGCCGATGGAATGAGTCTCAATCTAGAGTCAAGAAGAGATGAAAAGAACAAAAAGAAATGAACTCAAATGTGAATCAAGCAAGGGTGCGGATTGCTCAAAACCTGATTGAAGTCACAAGCTCCACCGATCCTATTTTGACCCAATGCTGCATGAAGAAGTAAACACCTACAACTTGTGAGCATCAAGATTCAGATCGAAGTCCACAGCAAAATCAGCTAAGACTCAAGATCAAGTTTCAAGAGAATTATAGATAGGAATCTTGTAACCCGTAGCTGATAGGCTAGTTAGGCTTTTAATTATGATTTTGATGTAATAAACGGGACCGCGGACCGGAACCTCGACTGAACTTCGCTCCACTCGAAACCTCGGCAGTCTATCGCCTCATTCACTTCTGAACTACACCTGACCTGATTCTTTTATAGCCAAGGATATGTAGGCAACCTCTGAAGCAAGGTTCGGTCAGACTCTTTCAAAAAAAATGCTTCTCATGGAGTTTCAAAAGGGCAAAAATCCCTCATATTTATCACTTTATCTTTTCCCGAAAACTCTTCATGTTTCCGAGCAAAGAGGGGCAGCTGTAAGCACGTGATTTTTGCCCTATACGAGATACTCCTACAAATTTCAAGAAAATAGATTTTTTCTTATTATTTACCATTTTATAGGATTTTGTAGAATTTTTATCTTGTGCACGTTTAAGTCATACAAAAAACAAAAAATATCATGCATGACATTTAGGCCTTACTATTACATATTTAGAATTAATCGATAGTTACTTGTTTTATAAAAATTAAAAATCACAAAAAATGATTCATTTTTACACCTTTTCTTTTTATTGATTTTTTTCTTTTAATTTAGGATTAAGTAGCTTTTATAATTAGTATAATTCTATATTTTTAGGATTTTTAATTCTATGGCTTTTAACTAAAAAAAGAGATAGATAAAAAGAAAATTGGGAATAAAAAAAAGAATTGGAAGAACCTTCTCCCACATCAGACTTTCCCCCCAAAAATATTTCCCCAAAATATTCCCCACATAGGACCTTCCCCCTAAAATACTTACCCCAAAATATTCCCCTAGATAAGACCTTCCCCAAAAAATACTCCCGCACACAAGACCCCCCTCCAAATTAAATACACCCTAAAATTCAATTCAGCAACAATTTTTTTAAAAGAGGAGACGGCAGCCTGATCTCACCCCCATCCACTGGATATCGTCTCCTCCTCCATCTTTCAGAAAAAGGAGAGCTGCTTCTTCTTCTTAAAGGAAACGACAGGCTTTGAGAAATAAGCTGAAACACACAAAAATAATAACACCTAAAGCTAGAGCAGCTGAAGAATACCGGAAAACACACATCCATCAACGATTTGGTTTCTTCTTCAACCAAACTGAACGACCTTCACTCTATCTCCCTCACCTCACTGTGGCATCCCTCTCGTCGCCACTCCCTTTTCTTTTATGGAATCGACGGGGTTCGATTGAGTTTGTTCCGATGCCGATTCGAATTTTTGGCTGAGGTTCGTCGTGGTTTGGCTCGTGGTTCTGCTCGGTCGCGTTATTTTCTGTTGAAATTTGGGAGCAAACATTGTATACGCTCATTCCTCTACTGTTACTAAGAAGAATTTTAGTCCAGGTTCATTGTCGATTCTCTCTTACTCTATTTTTTATATGATTTTAGCATGAAAAGGATATCTGAAAATTTTAAGCACGATGATTTGTTACTCGTCTTTATTCAAGTTGGAATGTGAAATAAATGCACACTTCATCATTATGTGTATTAATCTGCATTAGTTGGCTTTTTTTGTAGACTTGAATATGACGATGCGGATTTCTAAGGTTGAAGTGGATTGAATTTTTAATAAGTTTTGGTTCCTACCTATCTGTTGAAATTTCCAGAAGCCATACATTTTCTTGATTGAAATTCGTTTGAATTATTGAAATTTGCAATCTGTTTTAAGTATTTTGTATTTGATTTATTTCTTTTAAGTGATGGAGTAGAAAAGAATGAAGCAAGTTTACGTGCATTTGCTTGAGATTACTTGCTTATTTGTTTGGATATTATTCGTATTAAGTTCATGTTCAATTCAGTTAATTTAAGGACTAAGAAATTTTGTGGTTGTTCAAGCATTAATCTATTACCAAATTTAATTAGGATAAAGAAGAAACAGTGAAGCAAGGATTTAGGATTTAATGGGTATGGGATGACTCTTTCTAGTTTTAATCAACGTTAGTCATTCTTAAACAATTGGCTTCTCTATTCTCACATATAGTTATTTGTTCTAAATAATTGTAGTTTTAATCTACTTTAGTCGTATATAGTTATTTCGTTGTTTTGAATGTGGGTTGGACGTTACAATAAACTGAGGCGTGTCATGCCAAATAAAATTCCAAAATTCATGCCCCTCACTTAATTAATTTTAATCCTTTAGAAATCGAGGTGTGCCATTAGTTGAATTTTCCATGGCACTCGCAAACTTGAATGTACTTTAGTTTGCTTTAGGTCCGTTATTTAAATAATTTTACCTTCCTAAATACGGGTGCATATTTATGTGACCCAAATCCAAATCTCAACGAATTCGAAATGTGTCAAAAACCGCGGGTGCATTTATGTGACGTGGTTCGAGACGTATTTTCACGACGTTGCAATTCTCTTTAAAAATATAAATAATAAAAGCGGTTTAAAGTTAAAAAGCACATAAGTTAAAACATGTATTAAAATTAGATGTTTAGCCAATTATAATAATTTAAGCGACTGTGCTAGAACCACGGGATCCAGGGGTGCCTAACACCTTCCCTCGGGTCAACAGAATTCCTTATTCAGAATTTCTGGTTCGCATACTCCAACTGGGAAGTCAAAATTTTCCTTGATTTGGGATTTAAATTAAACTGGTGACTTGGGACACCAAAAGCCAATCCTATCCTAAGTGGAGACTCTTAAAAATAAATAAATAATCTCATTTCGAATAATGTCACTTTAAATGGAAATACTCCCTTATACACTTATCCTTCGGGGTAGGTGTGTAAAAAGGAGGTCTGACACACCACTTACGTGTATAATTCCATTCCTTAGGGAATGGCATAAACTCCACAGCGATAATATCAATAGTCCAAACTCGGACGAATCGACTCATCCACTCCCGGTCCACATCTCCTTCATCACCAACAACGAAAGGCATGGCCAACCGGTATCGAAAAGTTAATTGGCCTCAATTGTGAAAAAGTCAATATAGCCTGATAAGATGGCTAAGCGTGAATTAGAGCCCTGCCTTCTCCACAAAGAACCTCATCATTAGTGCTATCTACCAAAATGATCGATGAATCTGTGCCAAGGTAACCTGATACTTTTGACTTAAATCAAGCGTGACCCTATCAGGAGGGGCCTAGCGTGAAGGGGTACGTATATACGTTCAAAAACCCCTCAGTATGATCCATGATGCCCTCATCCGGGGAAAGTATTTGTATCTCTACCCTTTCCCCCATCCGCAGTCTTTTCTCACTGATCCAAGGTATTCTTCCCTTATCGAAGAAGCAAACTTCAAGGTATGCTCCCGTTGATCCTGAATAACGGGGTACTTCTCGGACGATAGGTACCCTTCCGAAGCAAAATGCCCCGAGTCAGGCCTGCCAGGCACTGACGATGCTCCATCGACAAGGTGAGAACCAGAGGCGGAACTTTCTCCTCCCTGCCAAACAGATCCTGATGTGGCAGTCATGACTACAGCAAAATCAGAGATCTAGAGCAGGAATTTAGACAAGAGCGCTAATAGTGAAATAGTGAAAGTCCTAACAAAGGAAAAGGAAGGGTAACTACTCAGAATGGTGGGATCTCCAAAAGGGCAAAAACAACCCTATATATAGAAAAAGCAGTGACAATCCTCTTGCCCCAGAGGTCGATTAAAATGCTGGCCGAAGCCACTCTAGGAGAATGAACCGTCAGGGTCGCCTCAGTTAATTTACAGTCGCATCGCCCATTTGACAAACATCGTATGATGTTTCGAGGTCAGAGACCCATGCACCAAATAAGTCCCGAGGTGGTACCCAACCCCGAGGACCTCCATCAAAAAGAAGAAAGGCTCCAAGAAGCCTTTAATATCACTACAAGTCTCGAGATAGTACCCAACCTCGAGGACGTCCATCAAAAAGAAGAAAGGCTCTGAGAAGCCTTTAATATTACTACAAGTCCCAAGGTGGTAACTGACCTCGAGGCATCCATCAAAGGGAGGTTAGGCTCTAAGAAGGCAATGGTATCATCACAAATCCCCAAGGTGGTACTCGACCTCGAGGACATCCATCAGATAAATGTTAGGCTCCAAGAATAAAATGACATCATTACAAGTCTCGAGGTGGTACCCAACCTCGAGGACTTCCGTCAAAAGGGATTTAGGCTCAGAGGAAATGAGCACTTAAAACTCTGTCCGTATGGGCTTGGCCTCGGGATTCCATCTAAACCCGGGCATTCCCCCATCCGAGATCTAGCTACAACGCCTTAAGGTTATGTACACTAAAAAGGATAAGTTTCCAGATGGCCCGAGTTAACCCTCACTCGGGGACTGCTCCTGAAATCCTAAAGACAGTCTCCATTCTCGAGCTTCCAAGCGAATCCCCCTCGAAGATCATTGCTGGGTCTAAAGTCTAAGCCTCGATTTAAGGTTTCGAAGCCCTACTCTCATTCGACTCGAAGTTAGGGTCCCGATGACCCGAGTTTATTAGTCCAACCCGGGTTCGATATATGTACCAATCGATGGGGTCATGCATTCAAATTTTTCACAAACATAGATGGAGGGAAATACAGCATATATCATAGGCAAATTGAAGAAACGTCTTTATATTCATAAACACTTGATTCAAAAGCCCTCGAGGGGTCCTTACATATGGTTACAAAAGCCCAAGAGGGGTCCTTACACAGATACAAAAAAGCAAAAGAGGTATACATATAGTTAAATACAAGATCCTAGTCTATTCTCGAGGGTCATCCCCAGCGGCGGTATCTCAGAGCACCATCTCCTCGGGTATGTATTCTCGGTGGCAATATCTTCGATCGCCACCTCCTCTAGGGTCCCATCTCGGTCCTCTAGAATAACATATCCAAGGCTAAAGATGAAGAAGAGGAAAGTGGAAAGATGGGAAAGAGGAAAGTGACGCAGAAAAAGCATAAAAAAGAGACATAGCCTGCCGAAGCCAGAAATAAAGGATTTGGCAGGTGCCAACCCCATTTGCACAGCTGCTTCAAGTCTGTCTTTTGGGACATTATGCCGTGCAATTTTAGAGGCCGATTGTGCCCTTTCACCCCTTAGAAAGCTAAGGGGGTGAAGTGCCACACCAGTCCAAGGTAGGAGAATGAGCAGCGGTGTACAGTCCGAACGCTCTCCCGGGCAGCGGTGTAGAGTCCAAACATTCTCCTAAGTCGGAAGAAGTCAACCCCCTATCTCATCACCTCGAGCCAATGATGACAGTAGAAATAACCATAACAACAACAATAGCAACAAGACAGTATAATCTCGCTCGACAAGGGAAAACCGAGCAAAGGGCCATAGCATGGTTGATGAGAATGCCGCCATATAACCTTAAAGTCGTTGACCCCAGACATGGTGAGTAGAAATGGAGGAGGATGGTAAGAAGAAAGGGATGGAAAGATGTCGACAGGTACTTAGATAAAAAGTTTGTACCAGAAGGCCCCCATTTATAGGGGGTGATAGAATGACCGACAACGCCATCAATGCCTTTGAAAGAAGGATCGACAGGCGCAATCAATGCGTTATTAAAACTAAATCGACAGCGGTATTGCTGCTTTGAAGAATGGGAATCGGCAGTGCATTGAATGACATTGAAAAGAGTAGCCCATAGGACGCCCCGATTATTGCGAAGGCTTACGTCATAAGTATGATATCATCAATATGACGTCATCATGGTAAGTCCGAAGAGTTGGATGTCAAAATCATTTCTTATCGTTCTACTACAAGAAACGCAGGGACTATCTGTATACGGTGAAATTGAGGGGTCCAATGTCTCATCATTACGGCACTTCGAGAGATCACCTCGAAGGCTCGAGGTAACAACCGAGTTTCCTCTCCCGAGGTTCGTCGACAATCCTCAAACTCGGGGAAGTAATGATTACGGTAATGCTAGAAATGGGGAGTTCCCAAGGCACATGGATAGGACTGATAAAGTCTAGTGGACTACTCTAAACCCGAATCAGAGCATCATCTAGATTTCCCATCTCCATTTCTTTTTAATTAATGTATTTTGTACTATGTTGGGATTCCCCACCTATATAAAAGGTATTCTTGTCATTTTCTAAGCATATGTTGCCTCATACTAAATACATAACAACATTCTCTCTGCTCTCTAACACACTCTTTTGATATTATTGCTTCCATTTATTATCTTTATTATTTTTCATCATTTATTGCTTATCATTGGCCATAAAGAGCCTTCGTTGATTTTATTAAAATTGTTAGTCGCTCTCCAACTGCCTTCGATAGCTGCCAAGCATCGGAATCGACCTCGAGGCCCCCGAATCGACAAGCTCGAGGCCTCGATTGTTAACCCATCGGGTTGGTTATCGCCTTAATCCTAACTCTTATCTCATTCCTAAGTCTCACACATAGCATCAAGTGCTTAACAACCGGCATAAAAATAGATCACGTACTTTTAGAGTCCCATAATCAAATTTAATTATTATTACCATTTTCACGGTAAACATAGGGGTTCGCATTTTTGCAACAAGGATTTTGATACCTTACTCACAAAGTATGGTATCACACACAAAGTATCGACCCCCTACAGTCACACCTCCTTTTTCCTACACCCTGTAAGGGCATAAAGGAGTTTTTACGATTTAAGGACAATCGAAACAGGATTCATTTATTAAGAGATTCAGAGTCACCACTTGGGAGATTTATGGTGTCCCAAGTCACCGGTTTATAATCCCGAATTGAGAAAAAGAATGACTCTGTTTAACAGTCCGTGAACCAAAAATCCGAGTAAGGAATTTTGTTAACCCAGGAGAAGGTGTTAGGCATTCCCGAGTTCCGTGGTTAACTATTATATTCGGCTTAAATTATCTGATTTTAACAATTATGAACCTATGTGCAAATTTTAACTTTTTAACCGCTTTTATTATTATTTTTTAAAGAGAATTGCAATGTCGTTAAAACACGTCTCGAACCATGTCACATAAATGCACCCGTGGTTTTTGACATATTTTAAAATCGTTGAGATTTGGATTTGGGTCACATAAATGCGCACCTGAATTTAGGAAAGTAATATTATTAAACACGCGCCTAAAGTAACTACGCGTTTGTACTTTGCGAGAGCCATGGAATTTGCTAAATGGCATGCCTCGAAATCTAAGGATTAAACAAAATTAAGCGAGGGTCATGCGTTTAGGGATTTTATTTGGCATGGCACGCCTCAATCTAGGCCCAAATCAATCAAAGAAACACCTTGGGTTCTTTATCAAATATTAAACCAATTATTAAGAGGCCTAACTACTGAAACAAGTATAGTTGAACAAATTCCTATCAACACCTTAATAATTAAAACCAAAATCACATGATCAATATAAGAACCCAGATCCAACTTCACGGGTCCATTGTTGCACAACGGTCCATATTTGACCATCTGATGCTAGTGTAAAATGATTGGCTAACCAAGATATATAAGCTAACAACTAATATGAAATTAAGTTTCAAGCAAAGATACTTTAATACATAGATAGCAACAAACAAAACAACAGTAAGCGAGCATGGAAATGAAAATTATCATCGGCCAAGACTAGCATTTCACGACTTTCATTCAAGCACAAAATCCATAGCGTTTGAACATTAAATCAACATTAATCGAGGTTGAGACAAGAAATGAACCTAAAATATGAATCTGAACTTTCAATTGTTCTACAGCTTCACCGGAAATGAACAACTTGACTGAAACTCGACAACCTCGACAAATCGACGACCTCACCGGAAACACAGGAACTCCAATGGAATTTTCGCATTCAAGTGTTGTCTTGGACTGAACTCTCCATCGACTCTATTCCTCCTTACTGTTCGTGCATGTATGTGTGTGTTATGGAATTTCCGGCGAGTATATGATGGGGTATGAAGAGAAGAAGATAAAGGGGCGTTGCTTGGATGATGGAAGGCTGTGTTTGTGTGTTCTCTGTTAAGAAACCATGGAAGTTGGCTGCTCCTTATCTGAAGAACATGAATCCATGGAAGTTGGTTGTTTTGGTGGTCATGAGTGAGTTGAAGAAGAAGGGTTGTTGTGTATTTGGCTGGTTTTTCAATTGGAGAAGAAGAAGCAGAACCATTCGTCTTTCTGCATTTTTCTTTTTTTAATTATTTTTTATTGTCAAAGCAGTATTCAGGGATAGGGTCGTGTGTTTTTTGGTAATCAAAAAGCCAAGGATATTTTGGCTCTTCTCTATGAGGAAGAAGATTGAATCGAGGTAGGGTCTCTTTGGTGAATTGCGCCCGAAGAAGAAGACCTCCTCAAGGTGTAGGTCTCTAGGTTTTTTTATTAGGTTTTAGGTGTTGGGTCGGGTTGGGTCAACCCATTTTGGGTTGGGTTGGGAGAAAAATTGGGTTTCTTAAAATGGTTTGGCCCAATTCAAATTAAAACCAGCTTTTTTTTCAATTTTCTTTTCATTCTTTAATCAATTAATTCCTAAATTAAATTCCTAAATCAATTCAAATTGTGAAATTAAGCTAATCATCTAACTATGTAAAAATGACTATTTTTTGTGATATTTTGATTAATAGCACAATTAGCTCAATGTAACTAATTCCTAATACAAACTGAACCTAAGGTGACATGAAATTAAAATGTGACATTTTTTATGGTTTTTCTATGATTTTAAAAATATTAAAAATGTATGAAATGCAACTAAACAAAGAAAAATACCTAAAAATCAAGTAAAATTATTTTGGTCTATTTTTAGGAGTTTTTTTTCATGTATGGCAAAAATCACGTGCTTACAGCTACCCCTCTATGCTCGAAAACCCTTCGGATTTTCGTGCAAAGATAAAGTGAGTAGATACGAGCGATTTTTGCCCGTTTGAATACTCCGTGGGAAGCATTTTGAAAGATTTGACCGCACCCTGCCTCCGAGGTTGCCTACATATCCTTGGCTATAAAGAAATCGGGTCAGTGTAGTTTAGAAGTGAGTGAGATGATGGAGTATGCTGAGGTGGAGAGCCAGTCGAGGTGCCGTTCCGCCGAGGTTCCGGTCTGCGATCCTGTTATTACATCAAAAATAAAACATGAAAAAGACTAACTAAGCCTGTCAACTATGAATTACAAGATTCCTATCTATAAGTCTTCTGAATCTTGATCTTGAGTCTTGAATGGTTCTTCATGCAGAATTTAGATTTGAACCTTGACACTTGCTAGTTGCATGTGCTAGTTCATTCTTCCTCAACTTTTCGGACCAAACCCCGACACCACACCATGCTTGTGACTCCAGTCATATCTTAAGCAATTCACATCTTTCATCAACTTCTGTATTTGGATTAACTTCCTGCCGTTCTCTTTTTTTCTTTTATTGTGACTAAATTATGTTGATCACCTCGGATTGTTGACTCGCATTCTTGCCGCGAGCTTCTTTTGTTGCTGACTTGCATTGCATTCTGAAGTGAATTCCCTTATCTCCAGGTAAGCACCTGATTGCCAATATTCTAACTGTCTTTCTTTGAACCTTGCTGCTTTCCCTTGAAATTTGTGCTATCTTCTTTTGAAACTTGAATTGCTTTCCCTTTTTTCTCCAGGTGGGCGCCTGATTGCTGAACTTGAACCGTCTTCCTTTGAACATTATTGCTTTCCCTTGAAACTTGAGCTGTTTTCCCTTATTCTCCAGATGGACGTCTGATTGCTGAAACTTTCTGTGTTCCCTTGCTTTCCATGTGGGTACTTGCAATCAAAACAAATCAAACAAACGAAATTTTCTGCCCCAATTTGCACTAGAAAGATTTGTGAGTTGTTAGAGAAATTGTAAACCACTTATACTATTGATGTAATGCTGATATTAAATTAAGGACTAGACTAGGATATGTGTCTCCTACGAGTAAAACCAAGAAACTTTGACTAGCAAATGCGTTTGTTAAAATAAAACCTGAATGAACCAAACTAGGAAATGAGTCTCCTAGGGGTGAATCTAATTGACCAGTACTAGGAAGTGCGTCTCCTAGGGGTGAATTTAAATGAACAAGATTAGGAAGTGCATCTCCTATGAGTGAAATCTCAATTTAGGAAGTGCGTCTCCTACAGGTGTAACTTCATTGACTCAAGCTAGGAAGTGCGTCTCCTATGAATGAACTTTCAAATTTAGGAAGTGCGTCTCCTATGGGTAAAAATAAACTTAGGAAGTGGGTCTCCTATGAATGAAATATCAATTCAAAAAATGCATCTCCTACAGGTGTAAATCAACTTAAGCTAGAAAGCGCGTCTCCTAGGGGTGAAACTTCAATGACTCAAACTAGGAAGTGCGTATCATATGAATGAACTATCAATTTAGGAAGTGTGTCTCCTATGAATGAACTATCAATTCAGGAAATGTATCTCCTACAGGTGTAAATCAACTTAAGCTAGGAAGTGCGTCTCCTAGGGGTGAAACTTCAATGACTCAAACTCGGAAGTGCGTCTCCTATGAATGAACTATCATCTTAGGAAGTGCGTCTCCTATGAATGAACTATCAATTCAGGAAATGCATATCCTACAAATGTAAATCAACTTAAGCTTGGAAGTGCGTCTCGTAGGGATGAAACTTCAATGACTCAAACTAGGAAGTGTGTCTCCTATGAATGAAATCAACTTAGGATGTGTGTCTCCTATAGGTGTAACTTCAATGAATCAAACTAGGAAGTGCGTCTCCTATGAATGAACTATCAATTTAGGAAGTGCATCTCCTATGAATGAACTATCAATTTAGGAAGTGCGTCTCCTACAGGTGTAAATCAACTTAGGAAGTGCGTCTCCTACAGGTGTAAATCAACTTAGCAAGTGTGTCTCCTACAGGTAAAACTTCAATGACTCAAACTAGGAAGTGCGTCTCCTATGAATGAACTATCAATTTAGGAAGTGCATCTCCTACAGGTGTAACTTCAATGACTCAAGCTAGGAAGTGCGTCTCCTAGGGGTGAAATTTCAATGATTCAAGCTAGGAAGTGTGTCTCCTATGAATGAACTCTCAATATAGGAAGTGCATCTCCTACAGGTGTAACTTCAATGACTCAAACTAGGAAGTGCGTCTCCTAGGGGTGAAATTTCAATGATTCAAGCTAGGAAGTGCGTCTCCTATGAATGAACTTTTAATTTAGGAAGTGCATCTCCTATGGGCGTAAATCAACTTAGGAAGTGTGTCTCCTAGGGGTGAAACTCTCAATGACTCAAAGTAGGAAGTACGTCTCCTATGAATGAACTATCAATTTAGGAAGTGCGTCTCCTACAAATATAAATCAACTTAGGTAGTGCGTCTCCTAGGGGTGAAACTCTCAATGACTCAAACTAGGAAGTGCATCTCCTATGAATGAACTATCAATTTAGGAAGTGCGTCTCCTACAAGTGTAAATCAACTTAGGAAGTGCGTCTCCTAGGGGTGATGTGTGATCTTTTAAATAGCCTTTGCTTAAGTAGAATTGGTGCATTACACTGGAAAATTTCCAGCTTTCATGCTTTGATATGAACATAGCTTGCATCCCTGTTTCAGACAAAGAAAACTTGCGAGTTTAAACATGGTGGTTGGTTTGTGGCCTTGACTTTGAGGGAGATTGCTCCTCTATATGCCATGATAACTTTGATTTCACTCTGAAAGACATTGCTTTCTTATTGACTACCCAATTTCTCTGTCACCCTTATCACAGAAAATACCTCTTCTCCGTCCAGACCCAATACCCTTTATCTGTTGCATTGCTCATGACTAGACATTTACCAAATCTTTTGTTTCACATGAATCCCAAAGCGAGGCAATTGCCACCCACTTGGTGTGTATGCTGTTCTTTCTTGACTTAAACCACTGGCCTTGGCCTTGGGGTCATTGCTCCTTCACTTGCCATGATAACTTTGATTTTCGCTTGGAAAACCTTATTTGTTATTTGTTAACCACTTTCTCTATCAACCTCCTCAGAGAGAATACCTTTGATCCGTTCACCCAGCATCCTCCATCCGTTGCATTCTCCATGAATTAATATGTACCAAACCTTTGTATTTCACAGGGATCCCAAAGCATGTTGCTTTTTACCAACTCAGTGTGCACATTGTTCTTTCCTAATTTATGCCACTTTGATATGCTAGCCAGATCCCGCTTTGTGCAATTGGAAAGCTAGTGGCAAATTTTGAAGTCATTTCTCACTTGTTCTGACCAAACAAAATCAGGAAGAGGTAGTAAACAAGACAAAAGGATCAAAGTAAAGGAAAGAGATGATTCCTAACAAGAAAAATACGAAGTAGAAACCTATCGGATGTGGATACCAACTCTAATGACCATGACATGCACCTGCGGCCTATTATTTTAAGCAAATCTGATGTTCATCTCTTGTCGTACCTTTTTGTCATGAAACTAGGCTTCAATGCTCCATTTATCCAATCTTATTCACAATCTTTATTCGACTTGTAGTGCCCGAAGGGTTTTCACTATCAAGCCTATCTCATTTTGGTCTTTCTCTCAACTCACCGTCGCCTTATGGTGCCCGTGAAGGTTTTCACCAATAAGACTCTCTCATTTTTTATTTCTCTCAGCTTTCCTCGCCTTGCGGTACCCATGAGGGCTTCATCAATAAGACTATTTCATTGCCCTTATTTGGACTGGAGTGTTGCCCCTGATATGATTAACCTCTGCTCGCCTAACTTGGCATCTCTCGAAGACTGATCGGAAGGTCTTTTTTTGGGTTGTAATGTGGGCTTTTGGATAGGGTTAGAAAGAAAGGGTATCAAAGGCTCAAAATAATTCAACATGGGTTCAAAATTACAACTTTCAAAATCAGATTTCTTACAACAACCACAACTTCTGCCCCAGCTTCTTTCTTGGGGACTTTTGGATTTTTATTTTGGTGTGACTGAACCCCAGAGAGAGGCTGCCTACGTATCCTTTCAGAATCAAGTCGAACGTAGTTCATGACATAGGAATTGCTTTATTATTTTATTTTATTTTTTTCACTTTTCTTTCTTTTTCTTGTCTCTTTGTTTTTTTTCTTTTTGTTGTTGTTTTCTTCTCTTTTTCTCCCTTTTTTCCTTCTTTTTTTCTTTTGTCCTTTCTCTTTTTCCTTTACTTATCTGTTGCTCTTGCGTTTCTAAACTTCGCTATCGATTCCAAAAGAGGGGTATGAAAGAAATTAAATAAGGCTCAGAAGGGGTAGCAAAGGATAAAGTGTTTAGATAGCAGAACAAAATGTCTTCGTTATTCCAATCTTCAAAACATGCCAAGTACAAACAACATAATTAAACAAACCAAGGAAAACATTTGTAACATCTTGCTTGTATCAGACTTGCTAACCATATCCGCATATTTTCCTCCTACATCTGTTGAATACAAAGCACCATTGGACAACACTCTCACTTTCCTTACAATGAACAACCCCTGACAATTGGGCAAACTTGCCTTTGGCTTCAACCTGATGCGGCATGATGCATTTAGATAAGGTTTCTCTATGTTCCATTTGCCCCTGTTTCACACCATTCAGGCTTGAAGTGATCTTAAAATGCCTTTAATTATTTCCCTCAAATGCCTCTACATCTTCAACATTGTTTCATTGCTTCACGACTAAACTGACTTTTAAAATCGGGCTGAGATGCATGCATGTCATGTCACTAGAGTCAACAGGAAAAGAACTATAAAAGGAAAAGAGAACTAAACAAAAATTACTAGAAATAGCAGAAAAACAGAGAATCGCATTAGACAGACGGTGAAAGGGCTTGAACAACAAAACAAGAAAAATAAACTAGGGTACAACCCTAAAACAAACCTAGATAACACTAAATGAGATACTACAACTAAAGGAACTTGAAACGACCCGGCCGGTTGTTTTTTGGAATTTACGCCCCGATTCCCCATTAATTGCTTCCCCTAAGTCCTTTTCTACTATTTTGGTTTGCCAGGACGTTCGGTGTTAGGATTTGGAGTGTTTTGGGACACTTAGTCCCTAAATGAGAGCTTAAGAGTTGAAAAATGGTCCATATTCGGAACAGTGTGAAGACGACCTCGGAATGGGAATCCAATGGTTCCGTTAGCTCCGTTAGGTGATTCCAGGGTTTGGAGTGTACTCAGAATGTATTTTGGAGGTTCGTAGCTCATTTAGGCTTGAAATGCCGAAGTTGGAATTTTTGAAGTTTCCGGTCAGATAGTGAGTTTTTGATCCGAGGGTCGGATGTGAATTTTGGAAGTTGTTGTAGCTCCGTCATGTCATTTGGGATATGTGTGCAAAATTTCAAGTCATTCGGATGAGGTTTGGTTAGGTTTTTGATCGAAAGCGTATTTTGATAGAATTTGAAGTTCTTAGGCTTGAATCCTTGATTTAATCGGGTTTTCGGTGTTATTTGAGGTGTTTTAAGGATTGGTGCAAGTTCGAATAAGGTATTAGGTGGTATTTCTGCTTTTGGTTGAGGTCCGGTGGCCTCGGGATGATTTCGGATGGTTAACGGGGTAAATTTCTAAGTTGGTTGCAGCTGGTATCTTTTTCTTTCTGGTATTTCCGCTTCTGCGGCTTGGGAACCGCAGAAGCGGCTTCCTCGTCGTAGAAGCGATTTTGGGTTATCTTCCAGGAAACCGTAGAAGCAGTAAGGTTTCCATATAAGTGGCCTTGGTTATTGCAGAAGCGAGATTGGCTTCCCCCTCAGGAACCGCATAAGCGGTACCGCTGGAGCGGTTGTATATTCGCAGAAGCGGAATTTGGTCTCTTAAGTGCCGCAGAAGCAGTTGATTTTCTGCATAAGCGGGACCGCAGAAGCGGTCCCTTATCCGCAGAAGCGGAAATGACTATGCAGATATAGAAATTCGAGGGTTTTGATTTCATAAGTTAGAAAACTCAATTTGAGCACGGGAGAAGGCGATTTCGAGTGGGATTTGAAGAGAAAATCATTGGATAACATTTCTTTGATCCCTTCTCATTATATTTCATCATTATATAGCTAAATACATCATTTGAATTCGAATTTAGGATCAAAAACTTGGTAATTTGGGGTAAAAGTTCATAAACCAAACTTTGGGGTTTTGAGGGGGTATTTGACCTCCGATTTGGGAGATTCTTATATGGTTAGACTCGTGAGAGTACAAGGGTCCTGAAAATATGAAAATTATTTGATTCTGAGATGTTGGCTAGAGGGGAATTTTGGTTATTTTACCTATTTCGTGCCCTAGCTTTAATTTTAATAGTGGAATCAGTTGTTTGCAATATTATTTACGATGTGTAATTGAATTGAATAGAGTTGGGCCATTTGGAGTCGGATACTCGTGGCAAAGGCGTGGTTTCTATTGATATTGAGCCGGTTTGAGGTAAGTGGCTTGTCTAACCTTGTGTGGGGGACCTTTCCCCTTAGGATTGTTACTTGATGTTTGAGTGCCTTGTGCGTGAGGTGATGAGCACGTACTTGAGCCGATTGATGAAATCCCGTTTTTATTTAAGCTATGGAAATTTAGTTCTTATTCTTATTTGCTTTATTCTATTTGAAGTTATGACTTGTGCTAGGTTAGTAAAAGCATGTTTAGCTGATTTGACTGTCTAATTGCTTAAGTTGTTTTGA
>MU675809.1:84395-101778 GCA_026770625.1 Nicotiana glauca
ATATTTTGCCTCAGTAGGGCCCTGACCTTCCTCGTCACTACCCAACCGAGGTTAGGCTTGGCACTTACTGAGTACCGCTGTGGTGTACTCATGCCCTTCCTGCGCATGTTTTTCATGTGCAAATTTTTCAGGTACCTCTACTCAGGCGCACTATCCTTGAGGCGAGGAGATACATGGAGACTTCGAGGTATATCTGTTGCGTCCGCAGACCATGAGTCTCTATTCTGTTCCAGCTTTAGTATCTAGTTTACCCCCTTTAT
This sequence comes from Nicotiana glauca, assembly GCA_026770625.1. NCBI lineage: Eukaryota > Viridiplantae > Streptophyta > Magnoliopsida > Solanales > Solanaceae > Nicotiana > Nicotiana glauca. The sequence goes on from MU675809.1 coordinate 84,656, forward strand.
CCCAGTTGTTTAGATATTCTGGAGTTAGAGCAGTGTACTATGTTCCCTTTAGCTTGTGGTTCCCCTGAGTTTCTGGGTTTTGGGATTGAGTTGTAGACTTCCGTATCTCTTTGAGTTGTTTAGGCCTAGCAGCCTTATTTGCAGTTATTTTTTTAAATATGTTTAGCTTTAAAATATTTATTCTGCAAGTTAAGTTGCTAAATTTTTGCATTGTTAGGCTTACCTAGTCGTAGGAACTAGGTGCCATCACAACATGTTCATGGAGGGTGAACTGGGGTTGTGACAAGTTGGTATCATAGCTCTAGGTTCATAGGAGTCACAGAACACAGGCCGGTTGTTTAGAGTCTCGTTGATCGGTACAGAGACGTTTGTACTTACTTACGAGAGGCTATGTAACTGTTAGGAAAATTTCAATTCATTTGATTCCCTGTCGTGCGAGATTTTTGACATCACAATCCTAAAATCTGCCTTCTATTCTCTCACAGATGGTAAGGACACGTGCTACTCGAGATGATCAGGCACCCTCGCCCCCTACTGCAGCCGTTAGAGGCCAGGGCTGGGGAAGAGGTCGAGGTCTCGCACGTGGTGCAGCCACAGCACCTGTGCAAGCTGTCGCCGAGGTATCACCAACAGACCCAACCGAAGTTCAGGCACCTGACACGCATACAGCTACTACTACTCCAGCCCTTCAGGAGATTTTGGCACAGTTCGTGAGCATGTTTGGTACATTGATTCAGGCTGGATTGATTCAGGTTGTGTCAACCACTTCACAGATCGGAGGAGGGACCCAGACTTCCACCGCCCCCACTCTAGAGCAGCGAGCTTCCATTGGTCAGGTTCCAGGTGTCATGGCGACACAGCGTGTGGTTCCAGTTCAGCGGGTAGTGAGGACTTCTCGCCGAGTAGAGGACGGGTGGGTCCAGGAGAGAGAGGACAGATAAGGTCAGGAGGGAGAGTATAGAGGAGTGAGTAGACCTCGTGGACCGGGGAGATATACTGGTCCTTATTTCGGAGGTAGGGTGCGTCACGATAGAGGTTTTGTGGGTCAGCCAGCTCAGTCTGCATCTCAGAGTTCCCACGGAGTTTCAGGTGTTTAGGGGTCTCGGAGTACCTGTACCGCACAGTTTCCACTTCCATGCCAGTCACGAGGTTGCTTTGAGTGTGGTGACATACGCCACATAGTGAGGTCTTTCCCTAAACTTCGGAGGGGTGCACCTCCACAGACCTCTCGGCCACAGTGCACCCCGCAGAGTTCTCAGGCTTTAGTTACAACCGCAGTTGCTACCCCACCTACCCGTACCGAGATTGTTGCCTCTGATTCTATCATCACAGGTATTGTCATGGTTTGTTATAGAAGTGTATCGGTTCTATTCGATTTAGGTTCTTCTTATTCTTATGTGTCTTCTTACTTTGCTTCGCATTTGGGTGTGCCCCAGAATTTTTTTTGAGTTCCCCCGTTTATGTTCTACTCCTGTGGGAGACTCTCTTGTTGTGGACCGCGTTTATCGATCATGTTTGGTTACTATTTGTGGTTTTGAGACCAGGGCAGATCTATTATTACTCGGTATGGTTGATTTTGATATTATTCTGGCATGGACTGGATGTCGCCCCATCATGCTATTATTGATTGTCGCGCCAAGACCGTGACGCTGGCTATGCCAGGTACTCCACGCATTGAGTGGAGTGGTACTTTAGATCATACTCCCAATAGAGTTATCTCTTTCCTTAAATCTCAATGTATGGTTGAGAAGGGGCGTGCCGCGTATTTGGCTTATGTGAGAGATGTCAGTGTTAATACCCCTTCTATTGATTCAGTCCCAGTGGTATGGGATTTTCCTGATGTGTTTCCAGCTAATCTTTCGGGCATGCCGCCCGATAGAGATATCGATTTTTTTTTGGCATTGATCTGTTGCTGGGCACTCAGGCCATTTCTATTCCTCCATATCGCATGGCTCCTCCTGAGTTGAAGGATCAATTGTAGGAATTGCTGGGTAAGGATTTTATTCGGCCCGGTGTTTCACCATGGGGTGCTCATGTCTTGTTTGTAAAGAAGAAGGATGGTTCTATGCGTATGTGCATTGATTATCGCCAGTTGAACAAAGTTACAGTGAAGAACCGTTATCCTTTGCCGCGTATTGATGATCTGTTTGACCAGCTTCAGGGAGCACAGGTGTTTTCGAAGATTGATTTGCGCTCAGGTTACCATCAATTGAAGATTCGGGAGCCAGACATCCCGAAGACTGCCTTCAGGACTCGGTATGGTCATTACGAGTTCCTTGTTATGTCATTTAGGTTGACTAATGCCCCGACAGTTTTTATGCATTTGATGCACAGTGTATTCAGGCCATATCTTGACTCATTCATGATTGTTTTTATTGATGATATTCTGGTATATTCACGGAGTCGGGAAGATCATGAGTAGCACCTGAGGATAGTGCTTCAGACTCAGAGAGAGAAGAGATTATATGCAAAGTTCTCAAAATGTGAGTTCTGGATGAGTTCTGTGGCATTCCTAGGCCACGTGGTATCGAGTGAGGGCATTTGAGTGGATTTGAGAAAGGTGGAGGTCGTGCAGAATTGGCCCAGGCCCTCCTCAGCCACAGAGATTCGTAGTTTCCTCGGCTTGGTGGGTTATTACCGTCGCTTTGTGGAGGGGTTTTCATCGATTGCGGCCCCGTGACTCAAAAGGGTTCCCCATTTCTTGTGGACAGAGGAGTGTGAAGCGAGTTTCCAAAAGCTCAAGACAGCTTTGACTTCAGCCCCAATATTGATGCTGCCTACCGGTTCGGGGTCTTATACAGTTTGTTGTGATGCCTCAAGGGTTGGACTTGGAGTGGTGTTGATGCAGGACGGTAGGGTGATTGCCTACGTGTCCAGACAGTTGAAGGTGCATAAAAAGAACTACTCTGTCCAGGATCTTGAGTTAGCTGCTATTGTTCATGCCTCGAAGATCTGGCGTCATTATTTGTACGGGGTGCCTTGTGAGATCTATACTGACCATCGAAGTTTGCAGCACTTGCTTATGCAGAAGGACCTGAATATGCATCAGAGGAGATGGTTAGAGTTGTTAAAGGATTATGATATTACTATTCTTTATCACCCGAGCAAGGCCAATGTGGTAGCCGATGCCTTGATTTGTTGGGCGGAGAGTTTGGGGAGCTTGGCATATCTACCAGCCTCAGAGAGACTGATGGCGATGGATGTTCAAGCTTTAGCCAGCCAGTTCGTGAGATTGGACCTTTCAGAGCCCAGTCGGGTTCTAGCTTGTGTGGTTTCTCGGTCTTCCCTATTTGATCGCATCAGGGGCCGGCAGTATAATGACCCTCATTTGCTTGTCCTTCAGAACAGAGTTCAGCATGGTGATGCCAGAGATGTTACCATCGGGGATGATGGGGTATTGAAGATGCAGGGACGAATTTGTGTGCCCAATGTCGATGATCTTCGAGAGTTGATTCTAGCAGAGGCCCATAGCTCGCGGTATTCCATCCATCTGGGTGCCGCGAAGATGTATCAGGACTTGAGGAAGCACTACTGGTGGAGGAAGATGAAGAAGGATATAGTTGACTACGTGTCTAGATGCCTCAACTACCAACAGGTGAAGTATGAGCACCAGCGTCCGGGTGGGTTGTTTCAGTAGATAGAGATCCCGGAGTGGAAGTGGGGGCGTATCACCATGGACTTCGTATCTAGACTCCCACGGACCGTGAAGAAGTTTGATTCTATTTGGGTCATTGTGGATCGGCTAACCAAGCCCGCTCATTTCATATCTGTGTGTACCACTTATTTATCGAAGCGGTTGGCGGAGATTTATATCAGGGAGGTCGTCCGTTTGTATGGTATTCCAGTTTCTATCATCTCAGACAGAGGTACCCAATTTGTATCGTGGTTCTGGAGAACTGTGCAGCGGGAGTTAGGCACTCGGGTGGAGTTGAGCACGACATTTCACCCCCCAGACGGACGGACAGTCCGAGCACACTATTTAGATTTTGGAGGATATGCTCCGTGCGTGCGTGATTGAGTTTGGAGGGTCATGGGATCATTTCCTGCCACTGGCGGAGTTTGCTTATAACAACAGTTATCAGACCAGCATTCAGATGGCGCCGTATGAGGCCTTATATGGTAGGGGGTGTAGATCCTCGGTGGGTTGGTTTGAGCCGGGTGAGGCCAGGCTATTGGGAATAGAGATGGTTCAGGATGCAATAGAGAAGGTTAAGGTGATTCAGGATAGACTCCGTGCACCCAGTCCAGATAGAAGAGTTACGCGGACAAGAAGGTCCGTGATGTTGCATATATGGTTGGTGAGCGGGTTCTGCTGTGGGTCTCGCCTATGAAGGGCGTCATGAGGTTTGGGAAGAAAGGGAAGCTGAGTCCGAGGTTTATTGGTCCTTTTGAGATCTTGAGGCGAGTTGGGGAGGTTGGTTATGAGCTTGCCTTACCTCCTAGCCTAGTCGGAGTTCATCCGGTATTTCATGTTTCGATGCTCCGGATATATCACGGTGATTCGTCGCACGTGTTGGATTTCAGTTCAGTCCAGTTGGACAAGGATCTATCCTATGTTGAGGAGCCAGTGGCCATTTTGTACATGCAGATCAGGAAGTTGAGGTCAAAGATCATAGCTTCAATGAAGGTACGGTGGCGGGGTCAGCCGACCGAGGAGGCGACTTGGGAGACCGAGCAGGATATACGCAGCCAGTACCCTTATCTTTTTGCTACTTCAGGTATATTCTCTATGCTCGTTCGAGGACGAACGAATGTTTAAGTGTAGGGGGATGTAACGACCCGGCCGGTCTTTTTTGGAATTTATGCCCCGATTCCCCATTAACTGCTTCCCCTAAGTCCTTTTCTGCTATTTTGGTTTGCCGGGACATTCGGTGTTAGGATTCAGAGTGTTTTGGGACACTTAGTCCCTAAATGAGAGCTTAAGAGTTGAAAAATAGTCTGTATTCGGAATAGTATGAAGACGACCTCGGAATAGGAATTCGATGGTTCCGTTAGCTCCGTTAGGTGATTCCGGGGTTGGGAGCATGCTCTAAATGTATTTTGGAGGTTCGTAGCTCATTTAGTCTTGAAATGCCGAAGTTGGAATTTTTTGAAGTTTTCGGTCCGATAGTGAGTTTTTCATCCGAGGGTCGGATATAAATTCCGGAAGTTGTTGTAGTTCCATCATGTCATTTGGGATGTCTGTGCAAAATTTCAAGTCATTCGGACGAGGTTTGGTTAGGTTTTTGATCGAAAGCGTTTTTGATAGAATTTGAAGTTCTTAGGGTTGAATCCTTGATTTAATCGGGTTTACGATGTTGTTTGAGGTGTTTTAAGGATTGGTGCAAGTTCGAATAAGGTATTAGGTAGTATTGGTGCTTTTGGTTGAGGTCCCGGGGGCCTCGGGATGATTTCGGATGGTTAACGGGGTAAATTTCTAAGTTTGTTGCAGTTGGTATCTTTTTCTTTCTGGTATTTCCGCTTCTGGGGCTTGGGAACCGCAGAAGTGGCTTCCTCGTTGCAGAAACGAGTTTGGGTTATCTTCCAGGAAACCGCAGAAGCGGTAGGGTTTCCGCAGAAACGGCATGTGAGACCCCGTAAAATTTTTGGACTCAGAGCCTAGTAACTTATAGTGTCGACTCCGAATATGTGTTAGAAATGCATAGAATTGTTCGGACCATTGGTAGTGATCTAAGCTTTTTAAAAAAATCAAAAGAATCAAGTTTCCAGAAATTGTCATTTATGCGGTCCAGAATGCGGTCGCAGATCAGCTATGCGGATCGCATTCCTGCCGCAGAGTGAAACAGTAGATTGGTCAAAATTGATGTTGAAAATGCGGTACATAATGCAACCGCATAACAGTAATGCGGACCGCATTCCTGTCGCAGACCGGAACAGAACTTCTGAGTTTTGAAGGCATTTCTGCGGTCCACTCTGCGAACCGCATTTCAGTTCTGCGATCGCAGAACGCGATCGCAGATCTTGCCGGGCTTCTATTTTTCCAAATTTTAAAACCCGACCCCTTTCTTATAAAACACCCCAACCCCCCTCATTTTAACACATGACTGATCAAATTAAGAGAGAGGAAGAGAGGGTCTTGAGAGAGAAACTCATCTTCTCCAAAATCTTGTTCTTCAAAGCTATCCGAGCCTGGAAAATCCAAGCTCATCTTTATACCCCTTTCCCTACAGGTAAAATCCCTAACTTTCCCCATTGAAATTCTGTTTTAAATTAAGGGGGGGAGTCTCATGCGTAGGTTTTTGAAAATAATGGTCGAACTCATTCGTGCATGCCTTTCTATAACCTAAAACCTAGTGAGGGTAATGGGGTGGGAGCAAAGACTTATGCAAAGAAAGGGTTAGTGGCCTAAACATGTTCGGGTAGTGATTGTAAACCTTAAATTCTAAGCTATGTGTATTAATTTGTGCACTATACTGACGTTGCTAGATTTCGGTGAATTTGAAGTAAGAATTAAAAAGGAATTCGGCTCCAGGTATGTATGGCTAACTTTGAACTTGGTAAAATCACCGTGTTTGGGTATTCGAGTGCTTGGTATGTGATTTCTACGTGAATTGGTGTGAAGTTCTGTGGTTGGTATGGTTGAGTGATTGTGGTTTTGCCTTCACTATATTGATGCAAGTAATTGAAAATAAACCAGGTTTGTGATTGTGAATGTGCTATGTGGTAAGAATTGTGACACAAGTGATGGAAGGAAATGGGAATTGATGTATTTCGGAATAACTGTGGTAGCAATACATGTAGCTTAACGTGGAAGATTATCGTTGTGACCTATCTATGCATATGAGTTGTGAAATACATGGAAATGGTATTGATGGCCTTGGAAGTTCATGTAAATTATTGTTGTCACTCCTTGAGAATTATTGTTGTTATTTCTTGAGAATTGTTGTTGTTATTCTTGTGACTTGTTGGTTGTGGTGTTGCTTGTGAATTGTGATTTGCTCGGTGGGATCGGGTTGCGCGCCGCAACATGAAGTAATAAGGTGTGGATTATGGTGATAAGGGTGGTCGAGGTAATAAGGGTGGCCGAGGTAATAAGGTTGGAAAGCGATCAATTACCACTGCTTACTTGTTTATGGTTCGAGTTTACTTGGAGCAAAGTTTTTTCATACATACTAGTACAATTCAAATGTACTAACGTCCCTTTTGCCGGGGACGCTACATTCGTGTTATGATTGTAGGTGAATTTGTAGAAGGTACTCTAGCCTACCACTCGTAGCTCTCCCTCCGCCTTCCATCAGCTTTTTGGTGAGCCACATTCTCCTCGGGGCCCTGCATGGCTTAAGCCGCTTGTTTCTGTAGTTTTATTTGTGTAAGGTATAGCCGGAGTCTTGTTATCGGAAAATACTGTATTATCTTGTTGTACTTTTAAAGGCTCCGTAGACAGTGGATGTGGGTAAAAGCTTATGTATATCCCCGTTTCTTTTGTTGGTCAACGAATTAATAACTTCACTAACTACTATGTATGTATATTTTGCAAAAAGTGTTTTAAGTTAATTATATGGATAGTTCTTGCAAATAAGAAGTAAGGAAAACATGGGGTAACGTGTGGGGTAGGAAAGTCACCCAGGTCCTCTTGGCTGGGGCTTCCCAGTCGGGCGCCGGTCATGTCCCTCGAATTTGGGGCGTGACAAACTTGGTATCAGAGCCTCAGGTTTAAAGGAGTCCTAGGATGTCTCGGAGCCATGTCTAGTAGAGCCCCACTTATCGGTGTGAAGTCGACCACATCTATAAGTGGGGGGCTGCATGGACATTTAGGAAATTTCCCACTTCTTTGTTATTCCGTGTCGTGCGGTGAAGTGAAATGTGGAAGTATCTATATCTAACTCGTGCTTTGTTCCGAACTTTTCAGTAATGGCACCTAAGAAGAGAGCTATACTTTGCCTTAGGGCCAATGCCACCTCGAGTGAGGCCGCGAATCATGTACCTGATGCCGTGGGTGAGAGTGACTCCCCGGCCTTGACCCTACCTGGCCCGTCTGTCCCAGGCCAGCATGTTCCTGATCCTGCAGCGGCAGAGGGTGCCACCATCCCTCCCGCCGATATTCCTGATTCTGAAACCATCCCAGCTCCTGGTCTCGAGGCTTCTGATGTGGATCTTAGAGGAGCCATCCATATGTTAACCCAGCTAGTGGCCGCTCAGGTCCAGAGATCTCAGGATGTCCCTAAATCCTCTAGCGGACAGGGAGATTCTGCCAGTTCCAGAGTTAACCAGTTTTTGCGGCTAGCCCCTCCAAAATTCTCAGGCACAGATCCAGAGGCCGATCCGCAGGAGTTCCTTGATGAAATGTATAAGACCCTCCGAGTGATGAAAGCTTCAGAGATAAAGGAAGTTGAGTTGGCATCATACAGGTTGAAGGGAGCAGCGTATTCATGGTTCGAGATGTGGGAGGACTCCCGCGGGGAGGGAGGACTTCCGGCCCGATGGAAGGAGTTTGTAGATGCGTTTATGGATCAGTTCTTGCCTGCTGAGACAATAGCAGCCCGTGCCACTGAATTTGAGACCCTCAGACAGGGCAGCATGAGTGTTTGGGAGTACCATATGGAGTTTGTGAGATTGTCCAAGTATGCTCCTCAGTTAGTGTCGACCATGGCAGCTAGAGTTCGGCAATTTGTTCAGGGCCTTAGTCCCTTGGTAGTGAATGAGGCTGCTACAGCAGCCTTACACTCAGAAATGAACTATGGGAAGATTGTGGGATTCTCTCAGGCCACAGAGGCTAGGAAATTGGATTCGGGCGGAAAGGGAAAATAGCAGCAGGGCCCGATCAGCGGGCCACTCAGGGAGATCAGCTCATGGGAGAGGGTTGTCAGGGCCGTCCCAGTCATATGCTCAGTCCTCAGCGAGCGCACCACCATCTCTACACAGTTACCAGCAGAGCAGCCGCATGAGACCAGGTTCAGACAGTAGGAGGCCCCATCAGTCCGGTCGTTCAGGAGGGAGATCACAGCAGCAGGGGAGGGCTACATGCCCCAAGTGTGGGAGATTTCATACAGAGACTTGCTACTTGGATATCCCGATGTATTTCAGATGCCGAGTGAGAGGCCACATTCAGCGAGACTATCATGTGCCCACTCAGGGCATGGGTAGGGGATCTGCTCAACCATCTGATTCTTCAATCGCTACATCATCTATACGTCCTCCAGCCCTGACAGGGCGTGGTGCAGTTAGAGGAGGAGCTCGTGGTAGAGGTGGACCCAGCCGGTTCTATGCTTTGAGTGGTCGCCAGAGTGCAGAGGCCTCTCCAAATGTGGTTACAGGTATCTTGTCTATCCAGGCCATTGATTGTTATGCTCTTATTGATCTGGGGTCCTCCTTGTCTTATGTCACCCCATTCATTGCTTCAAGCTTTGGGATAAAACCCGAACAACTTCATGAGACATTCTCTGTATCAACTACGGTTGGTGATTCTATCATTGCTGCATGAGTTTATAGGAATTGTGTTGTTACGGTGTGTGGTCATATTACCACAGCCGATCTTGTCGAGCTTGGAATGGTAGATTTTGATGTTATTATGGGAATGGACTGGCTTTATGCATGCTTTCCCACACTTGACTGCCGAATGAGAGTCATGAGGCTCGAGTTCCCTAATGAGCTAGTTACTGAGTGGAAGGGAAATGGTGTGGTGCCGAAGGATAGGTTTATTTCCTACCTTAAGGCTTCAAAGATGATTAGGAAGGGGTGTATCTATCATTTGGTTCGGGTGGCGGACACCACTTCAGAAGTGTCTCCCCCCGAGTCCGTGCCGGTCGTGAATGAGTTTCTTGAAGTATTTCCGGACGAGCTCCCAGGGATCCCGCCAGATATGGAGATTGATTTTGGGATTGATGTGTTACCTGATATGCATCCAATATCTATTCCACCATACATAATGGCTCTAGCAGAGTTAAGGGAGTTAAAGGAGCAGCTAAAAGACTTGTTAGAAAAGGGGTTCATACGGCTGAGTGTGCCACCGTGGAGTGCTCCGGTTCTTTTTGTCAAGAAGAAAGATGGGTCGCTCCAGATGTGTATTAATTATCGGCAGCTCAACAAAGTCACAATCAAAAATAAGTATCCTTTGCCCTCGGATAGATGATTTGTTCGACCAATTGCAAGGTGCAAGATTCTTCTCCAAAATTGATCTACGGTCAGGATATCACCAATTAAAGATTAGGGAGCAGGATATTTCCAAGATTGCTTTCAGAACTCGCTATGGTCACTTTTCGAATTCTTGATCATGTCTTTTGGGATAACCAATGCCCCGGCAGCTTTTATGGATCTTATGAATCGGGTCTTCAAGCCATTTTTAGACTCCTTTGTGATTGTTTTCATTGACGACATCCTTATTTATTCGCGGAGTCGGGAGGATCATGCCTATCACCTCAGGGCAATTTTGCAGACTCTTCATCAGCACCAGTTATATGCCAAATTTTCAATATGTGAGTTTTGGTTGGAGTCTGTTGCCTTTTTGGGCCACGTCGTCTCAAGTGAAGGAATTTAGGTAGACCCCCAGAAAATTGCAGCAGTGAAAGATTGGCCTAGACCCACGACCCCGACGGAGATTAGTAGCTTCTTGGGTTTGGCAGGGTACTATAGGAGGTTTGTGGAGGGATTCTCCACCCTCGCCTCCCCATTGACTAAATTGATGCAGAAAGCGGTTAAGTTCCAATGGTCCGACGCTTGCTAGAAAAGTTTTCAATAATTGAAGGCAAGGTTGACCTCTGCACCGGTATTGGCCTTGCCAAAAGGCACGAAAGGATTTGTGGTTTATTGTGATGCCTCCAGGGCCGGTTTGGGGTGTGTATTGATACATCATGGGAAGGTTATAGTGTATGCTTCAAGGCAACTTAAGAATCACGAGAAGAACTACATGACGCATGATTTGGAGCTTGCAGCGGTTGTTTTTGCCTTGAAAATATGGCGACATTACCTTTATGGGGTCCATGTGGATGTATTTTCAGACCACAAGAGCCTACAGTATTTGTTCAGGCAGAAAGAGTTGAATTTAAGGCAGCGGCGGTGGTTAGAATTGCTCAAGGATTATGACATGAACATTTTGTACCATCCAGGGAAGGCGAACATGGTGGCCGACGCCCTCAGTTGGAAATCCATGGGTAGTTTGGCTCATTTGGGGTTGGATTAGAGACCCTTGGCTCGAGAGGTTTATCAATTGGCCAGTTTAGGGGTTCCGATCTCAGTATCAGATGAGGGAAATGTTATAGTGCATAATGGAGCGGAATCGTCGCTTGTGGCAAAAATCAAGGAAAAGCAATTTATTGATCCAGCATTGGCTCAGATGAAGGAAGCAGTTCTGAATAACAAGACTTCGGCATTCTCACTCAGCAGCGAAGATGGTATTTTGCGGTGTCAAGATAGGTTATGTGTTCCGGATGTGGATAAGATTCGGGAGAGGGTAATGGCAGAGGCTCATAATTCCAGGTATTCTGTGCATCCGGGTTCTACGAAAATGTATCATGATCTCAAGGAGGTTTATTGGTGGAACGGTATGAAGAGGGGTGTGGAGAACTTCGTATCTAAGTTTCCGAATTGTCAGCAAGTGAAGGCCGAGCATCAGCGGCCCAGTGGGCTAACTCAGCTTATGGAAACACCGATGTGGAAATGGGAGGTAATTAACATGGATTTCGTGGTGGAGTTACCTCGCACTCAGCACAAATTCGACTCAATTTGGGTAATAGTGGATCGACTCACCAAATTAGCTCACTTCTTGCCAGTGAAGTCCACCAACACTGCAGAGCAATATGCCAAGTTATATATCAAGGAGATAGTAAGGCTCCATGGCACGCCACTTTCTATTATCTCGGATCGGGGGCCCAGTTCTCGGCAAACTTTTAGAAGAAATTTCAGCAAGGTTTGGGTACTCAGGTGAATCTCAGCACAGCTTTCCATCAGCAAACTGACGGTCAGGTCGAGCGGACTATTCAGACGCTCGAAGATATGTTGCGAGCTTGTGCCTTGGATTTCAAGGGAAATTGGGATGAGCACTTGCCACTTATAGAATTTGCTTACAATAACAACTTTCATGCTAGCATCCAAATGGCCCCATTTGAGGCATTATACGGACGAAGGTGTAGGTCTCCAATTGGGTGGTTCGAAGTGACTGATGCAGAACTGATAGAGCCAGACCTTGTGCACCAGGCTATGTAGAAAGTTAAAGTCATTCAGGGAAAGATGAAGACTACTCAGAGTCGCTAGAAGTCTTATGCGAACGTTCGCCAGAGGGAGTTGGAATTTCAAGTTGGTGATTGGGTGTTCTTGAGGGTATCCCCTATGAAGGGAATCATGCGCCTCGGGAAGAAAGGTAAGTTGAGTCCTAGATATGTCGGGTTGTATAGAATTGTTCAAAGGATAGGGCAGGTGGCCTATAGGTTGGAATTGCCTCCCGAGATGTCGTTAGTGCACCCCGTGTTCCAAGTGTCCATGTTGAAGAAAGTGGTTAGGGATCCATCCACCATCGTGCCAGTCGGGACTATCGAGGTTAATGAAGAGTTGTCGTATGAAGAGGTTTCGGTTGCCATTCTTGATGGACAAGTTCGTAAGTTGAGAAATAAGGAAGTCGCCTCAGTCAAGGCGTTGTGGCGAAGTCAACGAGTGGAGAAAGCCACATGGGAAGCGGAGAAGTAAATGAAAGAGAAATATCCCCATCTGTTTGATCTAGCCTAGAAGAAATTAGGTGACCTTTCTATCTCAAAAACCACTTTCATTATGTCCGGATTGGTTCCTTCCTAAATGCTAGTGAAGTTCCCTCTAGTTGTGCAAGACTTATAGGTGTTGTGGTTGTCTTAAGTCCTGTGAAACATCTCTTTGGTAAATGAAAATTTGACAACGACTCTTGTGTTAAGTAATCAACTAATAGTAAGTGTAGATTGGTAATGAGTTACTTGTATGCATAAAACATGTGAAAGTGATGAAATTGTGTGAAACCTATTTGAATAACTGTTTCATAAGCAAAATGTATCATGTAATCAAATGTGTGCAATTGTTAAGGTAGGAAATTGTATAACAACTATATGAATGGTTGTAATCCTGTTATGATGTTGGAATTTGTGTTTCGGGGGCCCTCTGTCAGGTAGAAATGTCCAAATTACAAAGGAAACTCTGGCGAAATTTTTTTCTTCTAAAATAAGGGGGATAGTTAAAAGGTACAAGAACTTGCGTAACTTGTTTTCAAAAACCAACAAGCCTTAGAATGCTGAAGGGTTTGGGATAAGTCCTCATTCGAGGACGAATGATTTTTAAGTGGGGGAGGATGTGAGACCCTGTAAAATTTTTCAACTCAGAGCCTAGTAACTTATGGTGTGACCTAAGCTTTTAAAAAAAATCAAAAGAATCAAGTTTCCAGAAATTGTCATTTATGCGGTCCAGAATGCGGTCGCAGATCAGCTATGCGGACCGCATTCCTGCCGCAGAGTGAAATAGTAGATTGGTCAAAACTGATGTTGAAAATGTGGTACATAATACGACCGCATAACAGGAATGCATACCGCATTCCTGTCGCAGACCGGAACAGACCTTCTAAGTTTTGAGGGCATTTCTGCGGTCCACTCTGCGAACCGCATTTCAGTTCTACGATAGCAGAATGCGACCGCAGATCTTGTCGGGCTTCTATTTTTCCAAATTTTAAAATCCGACCCCTTTCTTATAAAACACCACAAAGGTCAAAGTAAGGCAAGACTCAACTACCTCCTAACCTACAATCCTAATACTCGACCTCCACATCTTCCTATCTAGTGTCATGTCCTCGGAAATCTGAAGCCTCGCCATATCTTGCCTAATCACCTCTTCCCAATACTTCTTAGGCTGCCATCTACCTCTTCTCGTGGCCTCCCAAACCAGCTACTCACACCTCCTTACGGAGCATCTGGGCTTCTCCTCTGAACATGCCCGAATGATCTGAGCCTCGCTTCCCGCATTTTGTCATCAATGGGAGCCACGTGCACCTTCTCTCGAATATCATCATTCCTAATCTTATCCATCCTAATGTGTCCACTCATCCACCTCTACATCCTCATTTCTGCTACTCTCATCTTTTGGATATGTGAGTTCTTAACATGCCAACACTTAGCCCCATACATTATGGTCGGTCTAAGCACCGCTCTACCCATATCCGGTGTGTGACATCATCGTCGATCTCCCTTCCCCCTAGGATAACCGACCCAAGGTACTTGAAGCTGCCTCTACTTGGGATGACCTGTGATTCAAGCTTCACATCCACGCCCACTTCCCCCCGCTCAGCGCTAAACTTACACTCCAGGTATTCCGTCTTTGTCCTGCTCAGCTTGAAACCCTTAGACTAAAGAGCATGTCTCCAAACTTCCAGCCTCTCGTTAATACCAGCTTCGCGACTCATCAATCTGAACTATGTCATCGGTGAATAACATGCACCATGGCACCCCACCCCCCTTGAATATGGTGTGTTAACGCGTCCATCACCAGGGCGAATAAGAACGGAATGAGTGCAGAACCTTTATGTAACCTCATTACAATCGAAAAATGCTCAGAGTCGCCTCATACAGTCCTAACCCGAGTCTTAGCCCCATCATACATTTCCATAATCGCCAAAATGTAGGGAACCGACACACCTTTTGCCTCAAAGCATCTCTAGAGAACTTCTCTAGGAACCTCGCCATATGTTTTCTCAAGGTCAATAAACACCATGTGCAGATCCTTCTTCCTCTCTCTGTACAGTTCCACCAACCTCCTAACAAGGTGTATAGCTTCTGTAGTAGAACGACCAAGCATGAACCCGAACTGGTTGTCGGATACAGACACTATCATCCTCACCTTCGCTTCAACCACCCTCTCCCACACTTTCATGGTATGACTCAATAATTTGATACCCCTATAATTGTTACAACTTTGGATATAACCTTTGTTCTTGTACAATGGAACTATCGTACTCTACCTCCACTCATTCAGCATCCTCTTCGCCTTAAAAATAATATTAAACAACCCATTTAACCACTCCAAACCTACTCTCCCCACACAATTCAAAAATTCCACTGGAATCTCATTTGGCCTTGTCGCTCTGCCCCTAAATAACCAAAATAATCTAAAGTAATAATATGGAAGTTAAAACAGCTAAACGTTTAATACATCCCTGAACCCGGTGTCACAAGTGCATGAGCTGCTAGAATAATACATACAAGGGTCTGAAATAAAATAAAATTGTCAGAAAAGAAGGTACACAGCTAAATGAAAAGAAGAGAAGGGGACTCCAAGAGCTGCGGGTGCTGAGCAGCTGTACCTCAAGTCTGTGTATGTTTTCCAATCAGAGCCCACTGATAACCGCTGCTGGGACAGACTCCAAAATCTGCACAAGAAGTAAAGAGTGTAGTATGAGTACAACATATCCTATGTACTCTATAAGTGGTGAACCTAACCTCGACAAAGTAGTAACGAGGCTAAGGCGGTCACCTACACTACAGCCTGTACGCAGTATATAATAACGACAGAAAATGGAAATAAGGAACATGATAAAATAGTCAACTAAAAATAATAACTACAGCCACAAGAAATAAACTAGTGTCGTCCAGAATTTACCAATACTTAGCATTTCAAATGAGAATACCAAAAACCGACACATCACAAGAAATGAAAACACACAGGTTGTTGCGACGCGCAACCCGATCCCACCGTATAATAGAGAAGCCTCCCTTATTTCACTGTAGTAACGTCAACACAAAGATAAATATAAATGATGTACCCTACAACCCGATCCCACCATATATCAATATTAATATCATAATTCATCCTTATTTCACCATATCAATGCACCATTATTTCACCTATTGCAGCGTGCAACCCGATCCTACCGTACAGTACAAGTTCACCCTTATTCCATCATATCAATCCACCCTTATTCCACCTATTGCGGCATGCAACCCAATGCTACTATATCAGTACCAAATACTCAATGTGCACAGTCAAATTAACAATTCAAACCACGAAAACCTTTTCGATCAATAAATACCAAACTGAACCAGAGAGGGAAACCTTGTACAACACAGGAATCTACATAAGTAATACTACACAGCGAAACCAATCCAGTAATTGACAACTAGAAGATGAAAGTAAGTCAATTTAAGCAAATAAAAGGAATCATGAAACTATGAAAAGAGCTAACATCATTAACAGGAGAAGATATTGATTAACAGGTAGCAGTTAAGCATGGAAAGCATTTAGATCATATAATAGTTAAGACAGGAAATGAAATAATTAAAGAAAAGCAAAAAATCAGGGAAAATACATAATTCGGCGGCGTATAAGCACTCGTCACCTCACATATACGCCGCTCACATGAGATTCACATAGAACATAGTATGAGGGTCCCTAATTCCCTCGAGTTAAGGTCAGACACAACATTTACCTCACTCCGTAGTCAATTCAGAGTTCTACCACGGTCTTTCCCCTAGAATCCGCCTTCAAATCACTTGTATCTAGCCACAATTGACTCAATAATTTCAAATATGGCTAAAGAAATCAATTTCAAAGCATAAATTTAGAATTTTCAAACTTTACCAAAAAAGTCAAAAAGTGACCCCGGGCCCGTTTGGTCAAAACCCGAGGTTCGGACCAAAATCGATCTACGGATTCACGCCTGAGCCCGATTATGTAATTTGTTTCGAAATCTTACCTCAATTTGAGGTCTAAATTCCTATTTTATAAAAAAAAACCTAATTCTACCCAATCCCCCCAATTTCCACCATGAAAATCCTAGATTTTAGGTTGAAAACTTATGAAATGTAATGGGTAACTAAAAGAAAGTAGGTTAGAATCAGTTACCAACGAATTGGGGAAAAAACTCTTGGAAAAATCGCCTCTAGAGATTTCTAGTTTTGAAATTTTGAAAGAATAGCTAAATCCCGTAATGGTTCTGTTTTTAATTACTTTGCGTCAGGTATTCACCCCGTTTGTGTGAATCTCGATGCGTTCGCAAAGAGCAATGCCTTAATAGCTTATGTGATCGGTATAAGTTGCACGCATTCGTGAAGGTTTAGCCCTCCTAACCTCCGCGTTCATGAGACAAGATCCGCGTTTGCGTAGTGTAACCTCAAGTCCCCAGGCCAGCCTAGCTAATGCTACGCGTTCGCGTGTGACAGGTCGCTTATAGAGAAACCCCCCCCCCCCCC